>CM046657.1:54525701-54675701 GCA_025594165.1 Tamias sibiricus | reverse complement strand
GCTACAGAGAATGCTAGAGATAGGGAGAAAGTACAGGGACAGCTGAACTAAATTTTGTGAATTTCTCTGCATGCTTTTCATTTTCAACGAAACGAAGGGCAGTGGTGATAAAACAGTGTTTACCAAGCAAAATAAAACTGATTCAACAAATGGCATTATCAGGAAATATGTCTAAGGGAATTTAGAATAAAACATATACCTGAGCATTCTCCTTTACTGGATCCCTGCCCAAATTACTTTTAATAAACTTAAGAAGAACTTAACAATGAAATTACAAGAAGCCCGGTTAGCTAAAAAGTGCCTGTGTGTGGAGTGATGGGAGTACTGCCAGTGACACTGGAGCAGAGTTCTGAGGAAGATATACTTTTCCACATCAATCCTAGAAAGATTAAAGCACTTAACAGTAATTCCAAAGCAACATCAATCAAGGATTTCAGCCAACAATCCAGAAAGATTTTAAATTAAGTTGAAAAGAAAAGCGCTTAAGAATCAATTCCCTGGTCAGTTCTAATTTTTTTTTTTTTTTTTTAATGGACATTGTCTGAGAAGAAAGGCCAAATACAATGCTAGTCATAAAAGAAAGCTGCATTTGATCTTTTCTGCCCACAGATAACCTGGTTAAACGCTGCATCTTACACCGCAGCCCCCTCACACATCAGATGGACTGTGATGTCTCCACTTCACAAGCTCAGTCCATCAGTTAGCAATGGCCTTTTTTGATATAGCCTTCTTTTAAATGTCACAAAATAGGGCAGCAAAAAGTCAACAAAAAATAAACAGGGTAAGCTGAAGAAACCAACAATCTATCAGAAGGTCCCCTGATAAAAGTTACTTTGTGGTGACTGCCTGAGAAAGGAATCCCTGTCCCAGTGTACCAGCAGCCAATTTGAGTTCTGAATCCAACAGCAGTTTTAAAAGCTTTCCACTCTAAAGGGCCCCAGTGCATCATAAAGATAAAGGATTTCAGTACAAAACCACCACAAAGACCTCTATTATCTTATCTGTCTTTGGTTACAACAGCTGAACCAATATGACTAAATTCTGAATGACTTTTTTCAAAACGGCAGAATACTGGAATTTCTTTGTTTTCTCATCAGTCAGCTATTGTCATTGCTCCCATATGCTACCATCCACTCTTCAGTAAATAAAAAGTTTAATAAATACAGCAATTGTACTCTTAGCAATCACTTAGGGACCACTCCACAGGAAGCATGCCTCATGGGTTGAGGTACATGCTTTTGTTTTTTCCCCACTGAATCTATGAGAATTTCCTTTTAAAAATGTAAATGACTCTCATTTAAAATATACTGTGTCCAAACAAGACAAGGAGACCCAGGTACTCCCCAAATCAAGATCAGATTCTCCTGTCAATACCAGGCGCACTCACCTCTCCTTCAGCTTCCCCTCTTCCTGGCTGCAAAAGGAAGTATATTTCCTGGATCAACTGAGGTCTATTCGTGTTGCAGATCCTAATAGAGCAAGAACAATCCATGGAATCCTGCCATCTAACTCCCAACCTCACAGCTGGGCCTTCAGCCCATTGTGCTTTATTAGCCTATCATTTGGAGATCCGGAAATGAAGGTATCCGGAAACATCCCTTCTTCAGTATAAGACAGACTGCCTTTACATTACAGTTCTATGGTTGACAAGTCAATGGTTATATGTCCATAACCTACACATTGGAATAATAATTTCTAGCTTTTAAGAAACACGGAGTTCTTTGGTCCTTTATGGGGAAAAACAAATATCACTTGAGTATTACAGGATTTGCTTTTCTAGAAGCTCCATCTGAGTCAGGAGTTAGGAAAAGGGCCACTAAGAAAATAGACATTATTTATGAGCTATTGTCTTTAAAGCTCTTATTGTGATGTCTTATTTAATCTTCACCCTAAAAGTTGCATTGTTGATTTCTTCTCACAGATGGAAAACTAAGCTACTAAGAGGTGAAGTAACTTGACCAAGTCACAGAGAATGTGATTGGATTTGAATTCAAGTCTTCTGATTCCCAATTCTAGGAAATCTGGAGTGTAAGGAAAAGGTAACTTTCCTCACCTCAAACCTAGAATATACTACATTCAGGGAATTTCTAAGAATAAGAAGCAAATCTCTGAGAGACCTATAGGGCATTCTAATGCCCTGAAAGTCTTAGAAATATATAACTAAAACATTTTTAAAATGTAAAAGAAATATGTGACTTCTCAGCAAGGCTTTGTTTACAAAATAAGAAGTTAAAAAGATTGGCTAGGAAATCACACAAAGAGGTTGGTAAATTGAACTTTGACATCTTATAGATGTGAAAACAGATCTTGACATTAAGTGACATGCCTGGAGTTACTCAGGAAATTAGCAACCAGTCTGGCAGACAAGATCCTCTGTATGCTTATTCCCCAACACTTCTCTCCCCAAACAGCATATGGCCTCCTGGTTCCAAGCCCAAATACAATGATTATGCAGACCACGGCATTCTCTGGCATTCTCCGACATTCTCCAACATTCCAGATACAATATTTACAACACCCATGAAAGTCTGAGCAATACACTCAAATATTTGCACAAGTCAAGTGTGCTGCTGCCCTTGGTTCAGTGTATCTGTAGGCTAAGACAGTCAAGTACTAGCCAAGAGGAAGCTACATGGAGAAATCTAGGAAGCGAGCCTAGCAGTGTTTGAGAAACCTCCCAGATACAACTAGAGCTTGAGAGAGTTTCTTTTACAAACATACCATATGTAGTGTCCATTTCCAAGGCGTATTTACCCTTTGTCTAGTATAAGTCAAGAGGATTCTTGGCCTAGGCCAATATGGCTTGCTGCGCTAGGAACAGCTTTATATATGCTAACTCATTTATTCCTCACAATAGTCCTATGAAATAGGTCATATCATTATACCAATTTTAAAGATAAGGAAACTGAGGCATAACTTGCCCATATCCTAAGCTATTAAATCATGTATCTAAAATTCAAAATCAGGCAGTCTTGCAACAGAATCTGTCCTCCTAACCACCATGATGAATGGAGAATGGAAATCTGGGATGTTCTACCTTCTCAAAATTTCTTTACCCAAAAGATAAAGTTGCTAAAAATTTCCTTACAATCTGTTTTATAAGGGTATTTATTTTTGTAATTTGTTTTTCATTGAAATATAATGCTTTCCCAAGGTGCTTATAAAATAGAAGCATTGACCTAGAGAAGTATGTCTGGCATACTTTTTTCTTTATAATAGCCCCCAAACCTGCATAAGACCCTGCTGACCTTTCAGTCCAAGCCACAAACATCCACCACTGTGTATAGTTATCCTTCATTATCAACTTAGTTTCTCATTCTCTACCTCACACTCACATTCTCTCCCTCTCACTCTGATCTTGATCCCTCCAAGTTCTGAACTCCTAACCCTGAGACTCTCTACTTTGATTTCCTGTTTAATTCCACTGAGCCCCATAGGTGTATCTGGATATCTAAATAGTGGAATTTGGGCTTTCTCTAACAGACTGATTAGACTGGTCTTCTGGCTTTTGAATTTGTGATCCTCCTGTCTTAGCCTTCAGAGCTGCTGGGATTACAGGCATGAACCAGCATGCCTGGCCCAACATTTTTTAAACCCATTTTGGATCCTCTATGAATGCCCCATTCCAAGTCTGACATCATGAAACATATATATCCCTGCTACCAGTCATTTCATCAGCAATCTAGATAGCTCCATCAAAACTCCTATTTTTCTATGTTGTTTGTAGCTATCAGGACATCACAGTGAACATTGCAGTTGCTAGGACTGAGACTTTAATATAAAGGTGCGCAAAAAAAATTCAATTAAAATGAAATGGACCAATAACTATGGAGAAAGTTTTACTTCCTTTAATCTGTTTGACTGATACATAAATTTGTACATATTTGTGGAGTGCCAAACAAAATGTATACATGTGTGGTAAAAAGTTTGTGTTTCTATATAATTACATATAGTTTATAGTTTCCTGAATTACACTGATGAGTATCTGATCAGGTAACAGGCCTATAACACTACAGTCTAGTCTCATTATGAGTCTAGAGAGGGAAAATGGAAATGGAAATTTCATATTGATTCTAAAATTGCTGTTTCTTTGATTCTGCTTTCATAGTCAAATATAGCTGGATAAATATTCTTTTCATTGTCAATTTTTACTTCATTATGATTATAGTTATAATTTCTGGGTGAAATAGGCACTACCAAATATATCTCATTGTATTATGGAAAAATGTTGTGTTTGGAAAGCTTCTTGGAAGGTCATCTAATATTTCCCATGTAGAGTTCACAATATTCAAAGCACAAATATTAATAAATGTCAAAGAGAGGAAGAAAGACCAAGTCTGAGGCCTGAAATGGTCAAGTGTCTCCCACCACAAGATCATTTTGAACATATTACAGAACATGAATAAAATATTTAAAAGAAATTCTGAAGCCTTATAAAGATTAAATTAAAAGTCAATGTGTATTCCTTCAACCTCTAAACGATCATTAGTTTAGTCACAAATAGAATGCCCTATCCTCATACTAAAACATTCTTTCACAGATGGAGAAAAATGTTTGATTCAAGGCCTTTAAAGAGTTAAGGTCATTTTATATAATAACTATAGGTTGAGAATGGAATCTAAAAAGAAGTTTATAAAACTCATTTCCTAACTTTAAAATGTCCTGGTTTTAAAAAACAAGGACTTTTAATTAATTTTTTTAAACTTGAAGGCAAGAGCTAGATATGTAATCCAGAAACAAGAAGAGAAAAAGATTTGAGCCTCAAAGAGAACGGAATACCACTATGAATGTGGTACTACTAAAAAATAATATCAGCAGTGACAGACACTGGCTTTGTTGTTGTTGTTGTTGTTGTTGTTGTAGATGAACACAATACCTTTATTTTATTCATTTATTTTTATGTGGTGCTGAAGATGAAACCCAGGGCCTCACACATGCTAGGCAAGCACTCTACCACTGAGCTACACTCCCAGTCCCAGACACTGGCTTTTGAAGAAACCCAAAAGGCAATAAGAAAATCACTGAAATAAGGGCAATAATTTAATAAGGGTAATAATTTAAGTGTAATCAGTAAAAATATTCTTGCTTGTAAAAGATGGCTCTGCAAACACATAACTCTCATGCACAGCCTCCCTGCTGGACTCTCATGACTACCCATCCAAGTTTAAAGGCTCTGCTCTGAATTAGATAAGAATCTGCTATAGTGCTACTCATTAATTTTATAGAGAAAATTGGTGGGGAGGAAGAGCAAATGATGGGTCATAATGTATACACCCCTACCTGAATGTTGTTAGCTCCTTAGGGCAGGGACTATGTGACATACATCTCTATGACTAAGCATGGACATAACAGTGCCTAGCATTTATTTTGTGTTCAGTAAAGTTGAAATGACCATAACCAACTCTAAAATAGTAGTTCTCAAAATAGTAGGATATAAGCAGGCACCCCAATTAACAAACCAGATGGAATTGTTCAACTCCAGGAAAAAGGGAACCATATTTTATTTGCTTCCAGTTTGGTAATCAGTGTGGAAACTCTGGCCATCTCCACTGCTGTGTAAGTAGTTGGTAATCAAATCCAATGAAAAGATAAAGAGAATTTAAACAACAAAAAATGTATACTCGGATTCAATGAACAATTTTGAGCACTTATGATAGTTAAAGTTATATAGTTATATATATGGACATAGTTCAAATTCTATGTCCCGGGGTTAATAATTAACATTTTTATCTCTATTTCAAAAAACTTGGGAAAATGAGGCAGAGGAAAGTTAAAATTTGTCCAAGATTTACATAGCTTGTAATCAATAGAGTCCTGATTCTAAGATAGCTGGTCTGATCCCCAAGCAGTAAGCCACAATGGGTTTTATTAAAAAACAAAAAACAACAACAACATCAAAAAACCATTTAAGACCATGACTTCATACATAGTCTTTAAGAAGTACTTCTGCATTTTTAAAAAAAAATTAAATACCTTGTTGGTGGAAATAATGATATTATAAGCTAATTTATGCTTAGGATAATTTTAACAATATTATTTAAGATCCTATGAATAGTAAATGAGGTCTAAGAGTTAGGGGGACTGAATCTACATCAACAAATTTGAAAATTCTGTACTCAGAAAACGTTATATCTAATACATAGTTCTATGGATAGAAACCATATATTCAGAATACAAAATCAACTGGAGTACTATATAAATTATACTGACTAAGCATTTATATGGGAAGCATTTCAAAGGAATTTATAGTATTATATAAACCCCTTTTAACATCATGTTCTTTCAATAAAATTGAATTATGTCAAGACACTAATCAGAGCACAAGTTCTAATTCTTTTTTTTTAAAAAAAAAACTAGGTACATCGGGATTTTTATTTAATTTTTATACTTAACTTTTAATTATAATTATTAACACATATTAATCATACAAATTAATGGGATTCACTGTGATATTTCCATACATAATAATTGCTCAGAGAAAATAACTGCCAAAAGAGTCACAGTTGATTGATAAACTAATTTATTGTTACTAATGCCACTAATGCCACTTTTTTATAGGAGGATGTTTTTTAAAATTATAGTTTAGATGACAAAATATATTCTTTGGTTGAATTTCAAAAGTTGGAAGAATGACTTGACTATCACTACAGAGTGATCCAGATCAGTGTTACAAGTGTTTCCCAACACTTTTTTTTGGTACCAGGAATTGAACCCTGGGGCACTTAACCACTAAGCCAAATCCCCAGCCCTATTTTATTTTTACTTTGAGACAAAGTCTCACTAACTTACACCCTCAAATTGCTGAGGGTGGCTTTTGAATTTGTGATCCTCCTGTCTTAGCCTTCAGAGCTGCTGGGATTACAGTCATGAACCAGCACGCCTGACCCAACATTTTTTAATCTATGCATCTTACCCAGGTTTTTTTACTCTATATTTTGTATACTTCTACCAGACAAGATGATTTTGTCCAGCTGATTTGCTTTCTGTAGTTCAAGAAAGTTAGAGATATATTGAATAACCTTTTACAAGTTACAAGCAACCCTATTTATGAATCCTCTTCAATTTACCAATTTTAATTAAATGGGTATTTGCAACTCATTTCTTTTGTATCTACAATTTTTAAAAAGTTGAAAAATATTTAAAGTGTTCATTGACATGATGAAAACAATGCATTCTTTCTATTACCCTGACACATCTGTAGAATATTTTCTTCTAAAATGTTAAGTTCCCTTCAGCCTAAATAATTAACACTCTTCTAACAGTACTAAATTATCATGCACCAAGGAAGAGTTTATCTTGATGTGTTCCATAACAAAGACAATTTACCTAATCACCTTCCTGTAATAATAATGTATAAAACCTTTCTGAATTACTTGATGTGTCATTTTTCTTTTAACTTTTGTACTACTAGCTGGTGCCTTTCCTCCTAGAACAGTTCCAGTCACATAGTGGATCTTCAAAAAATACTTGTTGAAAGGAATTCTATCATGTGAAGTTGTTTATATGTCATCTAAACTAGGATACTTCTTAGGTGAAAGGAGACAATTATTAAATACAAACACAGGTATAAAATACAGGACAATCAAATAAGCATTTTACCTCTGAATATTCCTGCATTAACAAGAAGCTTTTGGGGGACACCTTGCCAAACCATAACACAATGATACTAAGAATTTCACTCTACAACCAGCATGTGACTTGTGCTGTTTTAGAGAGGTTAATCATAATTTAAGTGATACTTTTTCAGAAATGGCAAATTAGGATTTGTTTATAGGGAAAACAGTTATGTATGGATTTTGAAAGGCTTCAGTACCCACAATTGATCAAGTTTAACAACTGGAATATTCTATGAGCCACAAGAACCCTTGCATTTCACTGGTGCATGTGGTTGAATAGTGGAGTCCTTGAGTGATTCTCAAGATGGCAATTTTCTTTAAGTAAGAGCAAGGATATACAAAGAACAATAGTCTGAGTTCCTTGGGAAACAAAGCATCAAAATAAAAACAAAAAATAATAATTAAAAAACAGTGGCATGTTTGAAATATAGAACAAAAATGCACAGTTATAAAGTTTTAACAGACAAAATGAGACTAGATAAATCACACAAACATGTATTTAGTGAGGACATGCTAGCATATAGAAAATGACAGCAATATAAAATAGAATCTCAAAAATAGCATGATGCCCATAATTTTGGGGTATCTAATAAGAGCTATAAGAATACATAAAATATTTTATTACATAAAAAGTTGTGTGTGAATCAAGAGATTGGGCTTCTAGTTGCAGTTTGCTACCTTGTACAACTAACACTCTGGGCCTTCATTTACCCATCTGTAAAATGAGCAGTTGGACTAGATCATGTATAAGGACACTTCTATTTGTTGATTACAGTTCTAGAAATATTCCTCGAGCATAGGTTCTTAGCAATACTAATATGTGCTATGAAAATTGTACAATTTAGCCTATATCTAGAAAGATCATTAATGTTTTGGTAGCACATACAAAAAACTTATGTTACTGAGAACTAAGAATAAATACATATTATATATACACACATACATACCTCATTAGGTTAACATTGTATATTAACATGTGTCCTAGCATTGACTTTCCTGATATTATTTTTTGCTTAAGTTTTTAATAATCTGTATTTTTAAATCAGTTTCTTTTATCATATGTGATATTAAAACTAGTGTCAGTTTTGTCAGCAAACTCACTAATTCACAAAATATATTTTTATCTCTATATTCACAAGAGAAAAACTACTAGAATAAAAGCAGAATATAGAAGGTGAAGCTATATCATTCTATAAATAAGAAAATGTAACTTTTAGTTATTTGACTTAAAGTTCACTGAGTTTGCATATTTTAATAATAATCAGATTGAGGCAGCAGTATGGTGAAGTGTTTAAAAATATGAGTTCTAGAGCCAGATTGCTTAGTTTTAATTCTTAGTTTTCTCCCACTCTCTATGGCTATAATTTTGGTAGTATTGATCTCTTTTATAAAACTGGAATAATAATAGGTGGTTATTTCTAAAGGGGGTTATAATTTGTACACAAATTAATACAAATGAAGTTCTTAGAACAGTGCCTTCACATTGTAAACTCTCAGTAAATACTTGCCATTATGATCATATAATGGCATATGATCATATGTCTCTATGAAAATCCGTTGTAGAGTCTATCCTAATAATGAAAAATAGATGTTGCATAATATGGAATATTATCATTTATTTTATTTTAAATGTTTAATAAAGCTCCATAATCATAGACACTTTCACTGACTACAAAACATCACTTTATTCCAACCTCTTGAAAGCTGGGAATTCAGGTATGGTAGAAATGATTATATCACTCCTTCAGTTTAAACTCTTCAATGGCACTCCACCCATATGGTCCAGGCTTTTTAGCATAATCATATGGCACTTTCTGATTGTGCCCTTGCTTGCCCAGCTAGGTCACTTTTGTTGTCCACCTTTAGCACCCTCCTGCCTCAACTACAATTGTATGCACACACAATATTTTCACAGAAAACATCAAACTCCCCAGAAAAGTCATTTCTCTCTCACGCTTTCAGGTCTTATCTATGCAGTTCACATCACCTAAAACACTCTTCCATCCCTCTTTTCAACTGCAGTACTACTATATCAGAAGCAAAAAACTGGGAACAAAATGAATGTTTATCCATAGAGGAAGAGATAAAAAATTATTGATAGTTAGGAATAACATGTAGACAGCACTTAAGATAATAAAAAGAATTAATTCATTTAAAAAATATTTACTGTTATTTCTATGTACTGTTCTAGATTCTGAAGGTTAATTAACAGACAAAAATTTTGTCGCCAAGAATGAAATAAATATAGTCTAAATTAAGCTTTTTGATAAAAGAACTTTATGTATTTTTTATTTTAAAAAATCCAAATTTTATAAAACGGAATATGTGTAGAAATGTATTTCATACACATTTGCACACCAATAGTGGTTGTCTGTGGCATATGCAATGAAGATAGCAGATACAGGGTAAGGAGATAATTTTATGTTATTTTTATATGCTTTTATGGTGATGTCATACAATAATCAACATTGATAAATGATATTGTACAATTCTTGAAGTTATTAAGAAAAATATGTCTCTTGCTCAAGGTTAACTCATTATTAAAAAGTTTCTTCTTCCTAACATAAAAATATTACTTCTACTAAAGGTCACTCAGACACAGTTAAGAGAATAGAATTTGAAATTAGAAGATTTTTAAATAAATTAATTTCCTTCTATTTAACATTTTAAGTAATCACATAGACATTTTATAATAGTCAATGAAACTTTGAAAATAAACATTTAATTTTCTTAGAACTCCTATGTCTCATTCACTGGCATTACAGATACAGCTATCATTTGACTTTCACACATTCAGCTTTTATGCATTCCAAAAAGCATTTGGGGCACCATCAGGGTACAAGAATAATACATACACACATAAATTATATGCATATATAACTATTTTTATAATATTACCTGGATTTTTTTTTTGTCTTTTTCACTGTATTGGCATTTGTCCTAATGGTGCAAAAGCAATGGTGGGTGAAACTGCTGGTGCTTCAGCACAAATTAAGGCAATGCCACTGAATTGTACTGGTGACCAGTGAAGCCTTTTGTGACCATGCACTTGCATTTTTTAAAATGTCAGTTTCACTTAAAAATACTTGATGAAGTGGTAAGAAAAACATTAACTTTATTAAATCTCAACTTGGAGTAAACTTTATAAAATAATATGCATACCCAAATAAAAAACACAAATAAAATATTTCTTCTGCATACCAAAATAACAGTGGATATCTTGAGGAAAAGCACTTATGTGATTCTTTGAGATCTGAATTGGCAGCTTTTTTCATAAAACACCATTTATACTTGAAACAATGACTGACAGACTAAGAATGGTTATTCAGACATGGATCTTTAAAAGATATTTTCCAAAAAAATGACATGAAGCAAGCTTTTTAATTCAACAAAAACAATTAATAGTATGTATTATCAATAATAAAATCTGATCTTTCAAATTAACAAATGGTATTAATAGATGTGATTTTTAAAAATATTATATCATGAAATATAACAATATTTAGAAACTCTGTCAAACTCAGAAATCCAACATTTTTCAAATGACCACAAGAAGATATTACAAAATCATGCACTGGTAAAAGAACCATTCAAAGTATAAGTTAGACCAATGGACTTCATATAATATAAAGAAGACATTATCTTTCAGATTACAATTACAATTAACTTTTATACTACTTTAAAATTTTGATATGATAAAAAAGAAAAACATGACAATTATCTGAAAAATGCCATTTAAATACTTCATTTTCTAAATATATGCATGTATATTTACATTCATATAAATGAAAGTATGCTTCACATACTTCAAATTAAAATAACATTACAACAGATTGAATGCAGATAAGAATTCAATCTTCTATTGAGCTTGACTTTAAAGACATTTGAAAAAATGTAAATCAGTGCCACTCTTTCAAGTTATTTTGGTAAAAGTCATGTTGTTTAATAAGTAATAGTTTTATTGCTATTTTAAATAAATTAATAAATGCCTTAATTTTTTCTTTTTTAATTTCTAATACTATATACATCAATAGACAGAGCCACAAAATCAATATTTTTGAGGTCCTCATTAATTTTTATTATTATTTTAAAAAAAGATTTAAATGTTTGCAAATTGCTATCCTATATGTAAGTATTTCTGAGGCACTAGTCTCAGTAGTCTGTGAGCAAACTGAGTTAACTGTTTCTCCAATTACCAAGTCATGATAGACACTCGAATATGTGCTGAATGTAAATGATCTTCAAAAATATTTCTGGAAAACTAAATACAATTTTAGAATGAATGAAAAGTGTGGGTTTTAAATTAGAATCAAGTTTGAAAACTAGCTCTAACATTTACTAGGCTTTGAGGTTTTGGACAAATTATTTATACTTTTTCTGAACCTTCATTTTTCCACATAAAAATAAATTTATATCTTTCTAGAGGAGTTATTGTTAAATATTGTGAAATATATTTTTTCAATGTTCTTAAATAAAAGAGTATATGGAGGAATATAACACACATACACTGTTGGTAGGAATGCAAAATGATACAGCTGCTTTGGAAATCAGTCCATCAGTTCCTCAAAAGGCCAAACACAGTTACTATATGACCCAGTAATTCTATCCCTAGGCATTTATACCCAAGAGAAATGAAAATATATATCCACACACAAACACTTGTACACAAATGTTCCTAGCAGCATTAGTCATAATAGTAAAACATAGTAGTAAAAATATGGACACAACCCATATCCATCAACTAATGAATGGACAAAATGTGTTATATATCCACAAAGTGGAATATTATTTGACAATAAAAATGAATGAAATACAGATTGAGCATTCCTAATCCAAAAATCTGTAATCTGAAATGCTTCAAAATCTGGAACTTTTTGAGCACCAATGTCCTCACAAGTGAAAAATTCCACACCTGACCTCATATGAAATGTCCTAGTTAAAATACAGACACACAAAAAAATATTGTATAAAATTACCTGCAGGCTGTGTGTATAAAGTGTGTATGAAACATAAATAACTTTTTCGTTTAGAGTTGGGTCCTATTCCCAAGGACATTTTGTATAAGAAATATTCAAAAAAAAAAAAAAAAAAAAAAAAAAAAAAAAAAAAACCTCCAAAATCTCAAACACTTCTGATTCTAAGCATTTTTGATAATGGATACTCAACCTGTACTGATACAAGCTAAAATACAAATGAGCCTTGACAAAATTGAGCTAAATGGAAGAAGTCAATCACAAAAGTCCATATATTATGTAATTCTATTTTCAAGAAATGTCCAGAATAGGCAAATCTATAGAAATAGAAAGTTGATTAGTGGTTGTTTAGGGGTTGGGATAAAATGAAGGTGGCTGCTAAAAAGTAGTTATATTCTAAAATTGATTGTGGTTCTGGCTGCCTAACTAATCTACTAAAAATAAAATAAAAGGATGAACTATATAGTTTGTGAATTATAAATAAAGCCAGTTCAAAGAATTTAAGAACATAGGTAAAAATACCTGGCAAAACGCTTGTCACATACTGGAAGTTCAATAAATACTTTCTTTATCTTAAATATAAGTGTTTTTCCAAATCCAATGACAAACCTAAGGAAATTCACAAGGGTTTGAGTAGATTCATTTAGACTACAAAACTTTCACAATATCTCAATAAAGTAAAATATATTCACAAAGGAAATTTCTATCTTCTTGTCTAGCTATTCTCTTGATACAGAACTCTTTTAAAAATATTCTGTTAAATCCAAATTTTGAAAAACAATCCAGGATAAACCTTCTGAGATTCATCATAGTTATTAATATTAGCTGAAATTTAAAATCTGATTTAATTTTTGATTTTTAAATGCGACTTCCTGATATGAAACATGTTTGAGAAAAAAGCAGACAAATAGTGTATATAAGGTATGATAAAACTGCTTAGCCCCTGATTTACTGACAACTCCCTTCAGTTAAACTGCTATTTATGACAGGAATTTTAGTTATCTCTAGGTTATGTAATGTAACATGTATGAAGACACAATTGTTGTAAAAATACTTTATGTAAAACCAGCAACTTGAAAAATTGTGCTCTTTATATGTAATATGAAATGAATTGCACTCTGCAAGCATATATAATAAATTAGAATAAAAATAAATTTTAAAAAAACTTTAAAAATATTTCAAGAATAATCATACGAGGAAGCAAACACATTCTAAAACTATTGTCCTTTAAAATTAAAAAAGAAACTGGCTATCTATGTTCTTGCCTTCATGAGTCCTACATCTGTGACTTTAATTAAAAGAGGAACTTCCAAAATTTAGATCTATTGTCATAAGAAGGCAAATTTATCTGTGGTCTTGTGACATAAATTAATTTAAAACTCCCTTTCAGGAGCTGTTGCATATTGGTGGATTGAAAGGAGACAGAATAAAAGAAACTGCTCCAAATAGCCACCTCCTACATTCACAGGCTTCCTGTGTATCTCTCTAACTCACTACAGTCATTCAACTTTTAAAAAAAATTTTGGTACTGGGGATTGAACCTAGAGGCACTTTAATCATTTTATCACTGAGCTACACATCCCCATGCCTTTCGATTATTATTCTTATTTATTTTGAGACAGGGTCTCACTGAGTTGGCTTAGGATCTCACTAAGTAGCTGAAGCTGGCTCCAAACTTATAATTCTCCTGCTTCAGTCTCCAGAGTCACCGGTATTACAGGCATGCGCTATTGTGCCAGGCTCCAGTACAGTCATTCAAACAATCAATCAATCAACAGTTTTTTTTTTTTTTCTTTTTTTTTTATCTTGAGTCAATCAGTAGACCTACATACAACTCATTTGCACATAACTCACTTTCTATGGGGGAACTCAGACAATAAATAAAAGAAATAACCAATTAAGGGGATATTAAGAGGAAATAAATCCTATAGGAAACTTAAAGCTGAGTAGATGGAAAAAGTTCCCAAATTTTAAACAAGATGATCAAAAATAGGTCTCCCTAAGAAAATGACATTTGAGCAAGAACTTGAAGGAGCAGGAGCAGAACATCATAAGAAGAATAAACAACGAATGCAAAGGTCCTATAGTAGTGCCTCTTTGAGGAGAATCAGTAGGTAGACATACTAAAAACAAAAAAAAAAAAGCAAAGGTGAGAATAATAGAAGATGAAATCAAAGAGGTAAAAAGGAACAATATATATCTTCATACGGCCTTTGGGGCCATAACAGGGATTTTAGCCTTTACTCAGATTAATATGAGGATCCTGCTAGGAGTGGTGGCACACACCTGTAACCCCAGCAGCTCAGGAAGCTAAGGCAGGAGAACTGCAAATTCAAAAGCCAGCTTAGGGCCAGCAATTTAGCAAGGCCCTAAGCAACTTAGAGAGACCCTGTCTTAAAGCAAAAAATAAAAAGGGCTGGGGATGTGGCTCAGTTATTAAGCACACCTGGGTTCAGTACCCAATACAAAAAATTAAAATAAAATAAAATAAAATAAAATAAATATATATATACATACATATACATACACACACACATACACACATATTTTTTAAAACAAATATGTGTGTGTATATGTATATATACATATATACATATATATATATAAAATATGTATATGGATCCTTAGAGGATTTTTCAGCAAAGGAGTGATGTGATTTAACTTACAGTTTTATAGGATAGGTAGAGTTTGACTTCTGTGTGGAAAATGCACTAGAGATAATAATTAATAATTCAGGCGAGAGATAAGTGGCTTGATCAAGGTGATAGCACATTCAAATTGGATACTTTTGAGGACAGTTTAAAAAAGAAAATATTTATGAAGATATTGGGCAGAATTTAAGGAAAACAACAAAGGATATTGATGTATCCAGAAGCTAGTTATAGGATGAAGCTCTTATTATACTTAGGCCTGAAGGATAACTGGAAAGAACAGTGGTTCCTGGAACCTAAAGAATGTAGCTGTAGGGAGAGGGTCAAGAAAAGCTCACAACTTAGCCACAGAAATCTGTAAATGAAAGAACAGAGGTGAAGGAGAAGACACCTACCTCCCAGGGTCCCCATTGTCTCCCATAAGTCCAATCCAAATGGAAGCCTATCACTGATGGAGCCCATAATAATTGGACACCCAGAGCACATAGCAAGTTTAGGTGAATTAGGGAGGAACAAAAGGACAATATACACC
This sequence comes from Tamias sibiricus, assembly GCA_025594165.1. NCBI lineage: Eukaryota > Metazoa > Chordata > Mammalia > Rodentia > Sciuridae > Tamias > Tamias sibiricus. Next base: position 54,659,929 of record CM046657.1, on the reverse strand, counting down.
ATAATGAAGAATCATGATCGATTTCAAGTTTGACCTGAGCACCTTGGACAGAGTTGTCATTTATTGAGTTGGGAAAAAAATTTGAATGTGGTAATATGGAAAGGAAAAATCAGGAGTTCCTTTTTAGACATGTTCAATTTAAAATTTTAAACAGAAATATTCAGGAGAAAACTGGGCATATAAATTTGAAGCTCAAGAAAGAAGTCTGGGTTAGAAATATAAATATTAATCCTAGTTGTTACGCTTTTAAGTTACTGAAGAAAATTTGACAATGATCTATACATGCAAATCATTCTTGTTCTTTGAGAGATAATCCTTTTATTCATTTTGAACGAAAAAATAAATAATGTTTTAATCAATTCCTTTTAAGTATCTTTTAAAGCATGAACTAAAAACAATTGTTACTATTGTCTGTGTATGCTATTGTACACTGTGGACTCCCAATACGTCCATTTCTTTGTCATCTTTTATCCCTAATACCTAGCATATAGAATCATCATTTAAAAAGTTTGCCAGGTAAGTGGAGATAATGAAAATATGAGTAAATGAAAAATGGTTGGAATTTGTAGTATGTCTCCAGGTACTACCTAAAATGCCACATTGATAAGAGAATGAATTTTTGTTTTAGTGGACAGAACCTCTTCCAATTGACTGAAGACTCAGATATCCTCACTCATCCTGTGACAGGAAGTCAGGGAGAGGCCAACAGACACACTTTAAACAGACACTTTAAGGAGGCTAAAACAACTTTGAAAGCTTCTATTGGTGAAGCAAAGAACACCATGGATAGTTTGAGAAAAGCTGGTAGCTCTAATATCAGATGATAACATTTATCTGGCTGTTTCCTGTGTTCCTGAGGCAGAACCTGCCTTTCCTTTTTTTTTTTTTTTGTTTTGTTTTGTTTTGTTTTGTTTTGTTTTGTTTAATATTTAGTATACTAAATTTAGTATTTATCAATTCAGTACATGTTTTATACTATTACTATATATTAGTTTATATGCAAATATCTCTAGTATTATTTTATTTTTTCAGTTTATATAAATTATATACTAGACATATAATTTTGAATCTTTCATTTTATATTATGTTTTTAAAATCATACATGTTGATATGTATAGCTCTTGTTTATTTCACTGCTTTTTTCCATATTATGACTGCTTCTATATTTTGACAGCTATTAAAAACAATGCTACAGAGGACTGGGTTTGTGGCTCAGTGGTAGAGCACTTGCCTCACATGCTTGGGGTACTGGGTTAGAGCCTCAGCACCACATAAATAAATAAAACAAAGGTATTTTAAAAAACATTCCTAACATTCCTATGCATGTATAAGTGTTCCTTTAGGATATAAATATATAAACATAAAATTTGGGTTGCTAATTCATAGAGTACATGCATCCTCATCTTTGATAAATATAGTTAAACTGTTTTCAGAGCAGCTGAATAAAATCGTACTCCTACCATAGTTTATGAGAATTACAGCTCCTCACACTTAATTTTTTGCCTGCCTGAATGATATCTTATTGTTCCTTTTTAATTTGCATTTCCCTGTTATTCAGAAATCTGGAGCCAGTTTGGGTCTAACAAGCTATGTCTTGATAGACATTTATTTTGGTTTCATGACATAGTGAAGAATCTTTCATGCCAAAGTCAAAAAGCAAATACTCTAAACAAAGGAATTTGGGGAGTTTTCTTCTAAAAGTTACAAAGCATCTCAGGAGATCTTGAAATCCCCTTTGTTAAAGTTGCCCTCTCATGTTAGACCTGTATACTTTTGTAACTTTGATTAGTTTTATTCATGGACCTCGAATCTAGGATAAATCACTCTAAGGCACTACATGGACATTGGATGCTAGGATGATACCTTTGTTTTTATCAGAGTGCTATAAAGTGTCTCACTTTATGCCCAGAAAGCCTAGCTGGCATGAACTTAAGATAACAAAGAAAATGTTAGATATCTGCTCATAAATGCAAACAGTGGTTCAATCTCTTTCTCTGAGTTTCTATTTACTTTGAAGGGAAAAAATAGAATTTTACTTACTTCCTCTTTAGTATTTTTCTTAACATGTCCAATCTCTCAGTGTCTCTCTGTCTTTACTGTGTACATGTTTGCCTCTCTCTGACACACAGTTAAATACACAAAATCTATATTGAACACAATGAAAAATGCACACATAAAAATGTGTATTAAATACAATGAAAAATAGCATTCAAAACAGGAAGCTGCCTTGTTGACAGTTAGATGAAGGAAAGATAGAAAGATCAACCTTCCCATCGGTCATCAGTGGAGATGAGAAAAATTTCAAATAACTCACAAAGGCTGATATGCTTCACCAAGCACACAGTATACATATACCAAAAATAGATTTCAATATAATTTCAGCAGCTTTGTATATAAGTTATGATCCATCCCAACAAGATTTTAATACATCTTCAGGAGAAAAAAAAAAAAGTCTATATTTATTGCAACAATATGCAAATCAGCAAAAAATAATGAATACCAATTTCAAAACAAACAATATAATAGAATTCTTCCATTAAAATCCTGTTTTCAGAAGCCTCACTAAACTTGACATATTATTTATTGGTATCTTCAAAGTATACTATCAGAAATATCTTGCTATAGATACTTATAGATTCTACATTTTGATAGTATAAGAGATTCCCAAAAGCTTTAGCCTTTTAAGACTTTATAATACAGAACAATACTGTCCAACAGAGCTTTCTATAACAATGGAAACATCTTTGCTGTTTAATATGGTACCCACTAACCAGATATGGTAATGAAGTACTTAAAAGTGGTTAGTATTGACTAAGAAATGAATTTTTTAATATTTATTTATTTACTTTAGTTGTACACAATGCAATGCATTTATGTTTACGTGGTGCTGAGGATTGAACCCGGGCCGCGCACGTGAGAGGCGAGCGCTCTGCCGCTGAGCCACAACCCCAACCCCAAGAAATGAATTATAATTTTGGTTACTTTTAATTGATTTGAATTATTAAATAGCCACATATAGCAAGTAGGTTCAGTCATGGGCAGCACAGATTTAGAGTAATATAGAAAATCTTTCCTTTCACCTAGCCATAAACATTGGTTTCTAACTATATTAAGCAGATAACCAGGACTGGACAATCTCATCCTAGGATCAAGGGTCACAATACTCAGAACTATTGTGATGACCTATTTCTCTCCTTTTATCAGTGCTGAATTACTAGGTAAATACCATACATTCCTTCTGTATCTTAATTTTACTCTTATTTTACTCCTGTCATCTCACGTACAGGTGTTCAGGTACCTACCTTTATGTTCATCATTCTCCTAACTTGTGAACTTAGACATCTCTCCTTGATCCCTCACAGTGACTCAGCTGCTTAAATAACCATTACCCCCTGCTCTTGTGCTGCAAGTATTGATTGCCTAAAGTTTATTTTACCATAAGGAGATTCAGTATTCACATCCCCATTTAAAACCTTAGCCGGACCAAAGATATCAATGTTACCTTAGTTCTAAGTCCCCTTCTGGAAATTTTTAAAATCAAAAATTGTTTAAGACAATTTGGTGATGTAATACTCAAAATAATAGTGTTCTCTGCACACCCTCAATTCAAAACACTTATTTTTCTATAAGTACCAGCAATTTCTTGTTATGATGAGTAAAAGAAAAGAAAGTTAACTTTTAAAATATTTCATGAATATCAGAAAATTATACTATGAATAAATTTCTAGAATCAAGTGATGAACAGATTCCAGTAAGAGATAAGGATTATGGGCATGATAATGGTCATTGTTACAGAGAGATAACAATCTTCCTTTAACTACTTCTCATGGTTTTAATTTAATAACTAACCACAGTGTACTTTATTATTAAAATTCTATTCACGGTTCATAAGTCTATGCTGTAAACACAGAAATATATATTCCACTATGCTAGAAGTATAAGGATGCCAGAAATCTAGCCAGCACCAGAGTTTCTAAAGCTTATGTTCTATAATTACTCTTGTGACAAATCCAGGCATCCTGTCAACTGTCTAATATCCAGAGATGATTCACTGTTGAATTGCAGAACAGATTATCCTAGAAAGCTGGAAAAAATATGAAATAATCCTCAGTAGCAAACTAGAAAACCCAAGGTACACTGAAGGATAAGTGACATCCTCAAACCTGAAGAATTTTAGTCAATAGAAAAGGGAAAATTTATGGTGGCAGAATTTGAAAAGAAAAATTATACATATTGAAAAATTATAGATATTTCACAAATAAAAGTATGACATTTTCATAGAGAGAATGGTAATCACTTTTTGTTTGGTCTTGTTTCTCTTTTTCTGTTTTGTTAGCTCAAGGTGTAGTATGACAGATTTGGGAAGAGCATGAGATGTGTTCAATAATGTCTGGAGCCAGGCACAGTGGTACACACCTGTAATCCCAGCAGCTCAGGAGGCTGAAGCAGGAGGATTGCAAGTACAAAGCCAGTATCAGCAACTTAGCAAGGCCCTAAAGAACTTAGAAATACCCAGTGTCAAAATGAAAAATAAATAGAGCTGGGATGTAGTTCAGTGGTTAAGTGTCTCTGGAGGGAGGGAAAAGAAAGAGGGAGGGAGGAAGGAAGTCTGGAGCAGATGTTTCCAACATGTTTTGATGGAAAAGGAATGAGATTTACATCATATAGTCCTAGATTCAAATCTTGGCTTGGCCACTATTATCTTAATGTCTTGTGAAAATTATTTTATTCTCTCTCTTTTGTAAAAGGAGGATAATGATGCCTGTTTCATGGCATCAGTTGGAGGACTGGGGTTAAATACACGAAAGCACTGTGATGCTTTAAGTATTTGGCTAATAAATGTAAGTTATTACTTTTATTAGCACCCTCCTTTCTTGTTTCTTGGTAGGTCTTTAAAAACAGGAATTTCTCATGTCCAAATGGTAGAAAATATGAACTAATGTAAACCCCATGTAACCTAAAATAATGGTGGGCAAATATTAGATACTCCAAAAAGATTTGTGGATTGGTTGAATTCTACAAATGAATTCCTTCTTGAAAACAGGAATGGATGAGATGAATTCCAATCCAGGTGCCCATCAGCAGATGAATGGATAAGGAAACTTTGGTATATATACACAATGGAACACTACTCAGCACTAAAAGAGAATAAAATCATGGCATTTGCAGGTAAATGGATGGAGTTGGAGAAAATAATGCTAAATGAAGTTAGCCAATCCCAAAAAACCAGAGGTCGAATGATCTCTTTGATATGAAGATACTGACTTATAAAGGCAAGGGAGTGGGGATGAGAGGAATGAAGGAACTTTAAATAGAACAAAGAGGGGGGGAGGGAGAGGGGAGGGCAAGGGGATAGGAATAATGGTAGAATGAGTTAGACATCATTACCCTAAGTACATGTATGAAGACACAATTATTGTAAAAATACTTTATGTAAAACCAGCAACTTGTAAAATTGTGCTCTTTATATGTAATATGAAATGAATTGTACTCTGCAAACATGTATAACAAATTAGAATAAAAATAAATTTAAAAAAAAAAAGATCTCTTCCTCATTCTGAGATTAGCATGCCAGTAAGAAAACTTTTCTCAGTGTCAATCACAATAAGAATCAGTTCATCATGAGAGAGTAAAAGGACTTTTTTTACCCCTAGCCTTACCTCCAGTTTTCTCTATAAAATACAACACAGAGAATCTCCTCAGAGCCCTTCTTGCAATCGTAGGCAAATTCTCCTTTTTAGAATAAAATAAAAACCTTAATTATTTCCTCCAATATTTCATTACATCCCTTTCCTCACTTCTTGTACATTTGTTATTTCATTGGTTCTGATGCCATCTCACATGAGCACTTACAGATATTGAAATTGTGGCCCAAGTACAGAATTCCATATCAGATAAGGATGATCCCCTAATACCAAAACTGAATAAGACAGAGAGAGACATGGGACAAGAAGCAAGTATTTCAGAAAAATGCTTTTCAACATCCATCTGGGAGGGCAACCCTAAACCATGATAGCAATAGCCAGAAATACACAGTCAATAGTGAGGGTTAGAGAACAGCCATCATGCTTCGAGGCAAATGCCTACTGGCACTAAACTATGCCTGGAAAAATAAAAGAGCTCCTTTCAGTAACGAGTTGAAAAGAAATCCAGGACTCTCAATGAATGTGAAAGGCTGTGTTTAAGCAAAACCACAGTGTGGTTGTGCCCATTTCATTTTCTTTAGCTTTCTTAATAAACTTCTGTTTATGCTCTCTTGATGTTACCAACTTAAACTTCAGGGTCTGAGTAGGTTTTCCCACATTTCAGCATGGAAAAACTTCTAGCCATATAGACTTATGTAAAGCACTCTTTGTATACTTCACTGTCTCTTGACATCTTGCAACCTGAGCACAACAACTGCATATTTGAACAGTAGAGGTAGCTTTACTAACTGCAGTAAAAATGTGTTACTGAGTCCAGATAAAACAAGTTTCTTCATAAACAGCCATATAAACTGGAAATGACTATAAATGAATTTCAAAGTAGTAAAAACCTACCTGTTTATTAATATGGTCAAAGGTATATCTCAATGTACTTCCAAACTATAAAAATAAATTAAAATCTTCATCTAAAAAGGTTGTTTACAAGCAATATTAGAAATGCCCTATATTTGTAAAGATCTGTAGAAGATTTCTTAATAATCACTCTCCTATAAATAACTACATGGTTTTTAATAAATCTTAAAATCATATTGTTCTCAACAGAAAATTGACATTTTTCTCCAATAACCTCTACTTTTGAATCTATTTAAAATGTATGGTCAAAGCCAGGAGCCATGTGCAATGCATAGATTTGATTCCATCTATACTCCTGCCCTAATTCTTGTGGCTTGGACCCATTCCAGATGCTCTGCCTTATTCTGTGGTTTGTATTTGAGATCCCTTCTCCTGATTCATTGCATTCCCCTGATTGACAAACAGATTTAGATATGAAAACAAACAGTTACCTGCCTGTAATTGGTTTCTAACAGCTGCACTGTTGTAGTACTTCTAAAACATGGTGAAGTTGCCTCCCAGAGAAGCTTCCTGTTCTGATCATTTGTGGAGGGGGCAAGCAGTGGTTTGGGGTTTGTTTGTTATTTTTTTTAAACCATCTGGGAGTCTTTACTGTTCACCAAGATAATCAGTAATTTTGGTGCACACATTTTTTGTTCTACACATTTTATGAAGTGAAATATATATTATTATTTTTACCCCCACAAATTAAATTTAAAAGAGCATACACTAGATTTTAATTTTCTAATCTGATGCACCTTTTAATTGAATGCAGAATAGTCTTCAAAAGAAAAGAGCTACCTTTTTTTCTTACTGATTTAATGTGGAGCATACTACCACTTCATTGATAAATTAAATATTACATATAAATATACTAAATATTAAATTTTAATAGTTTGTTTTTAAATGTCAATTGAGTTACCTAAAGTATATTAAACTAGTTACAATACAAGCTACTACTTACATATCACAAACAATTGCAACTCCCTCTGCATATCAGAATAAGAGACTGGTACAGAGCATTTTAAAATTCCTGTAGAAATCAAATGTATTTTAAGTATCAGCACTGATTATTTAATCAGACAACTTGCATTTTGCCCTGGCTAATTTTCAAGGCTGATAATATTTTACTCATAAAAATAATTGTGCACCTGTTGTGATGGAAGTCTAGTTAAACAAATGTTAATAGGAATGTAACTCTGCTTTAAATCTAAAAACACAGGTCTCTCATTATTATATGAAGAAATGTCTTTTTAAAGGCATGGAATAAACCTCATTTTAAATCTGTTCTCCACCATAGAGAGATATTTAAGAACATTATCAAAACACATACAACAAACAGTTGAAAGAGAACTAACGCTGGATGATACCTACTGAACAAAATGGATGTGGAGTTCCTCCTTCCCTGTGTTCTTCTGCCTTATTCTATTCCCTGGCCAAACCATTTTAATGATATTGGATCATTTCTGTGAAACGTGTGTGCTTTTCTTACAAGTTTATGATCAAAGGAGAAAATAAAAAGTGGACCTTACAAAAGCTGTACCCCTCTTGCACTTTTCTTATGTTCAGACCCTTTCAGCATTAGAGATCCTTTTCAGTACCCAAATTCTCTGAGCTTTAAAACATGCCAGGCACTCATGGCAGAAAGACAGACTTAGACCTTTTCTCTGTGGTTTCTGTCATTTTGTACAGACTCTCTAAAAGCTACCAACTTGTGTCTATTCAATCCATTTCCTGGTGTAATCAACTCCTAAGTGCTGAAAAGAGGCCTGAGGAAAAATCATTTGTCTTAAGTTAAACTAGCTCTGTTATACTCATCTCTCATTGACTTCCATAAGAAGGTAGTCCTGCATTTGGCCCATCCTCTTTAAGGTTATATTTAAAAGATAATTTTATTTAAAATTACCTAAACTTTGGAACCCTATCCTTTACAATGTCGGGCCCATACTAATTTTATCTTGGTTAGTGCGATAGAAGTTTACTGCCAGGGTTCAGAAAATGACTGCATTTTTTAAATGACCTAAATTCTCTGTAGTTTTCTTTTTCAATAGTTTAATGCAGACATTTGGATTGAAGGGGAATCACAAATAAACGGAATAATTGCATCAAATTTCCTCAGTGCATTAAATATGCACTCAGTGGTAATTACCAACAGTAGCAACACATTTTAAAATGTAGAGAATAATGTACAATTTATGCTTATTTCAAGGTTCTTATTCATAAAAACACCATTTGGATGAAAATATACACATTTTATTAAGTGGTTAGCCTAGCAATTTTTTTTTTAATTCAGACAAATGACCTAAATACTAAAAGTGTGGGAGGTCTAGCACCATGGGCCAGTTCTTTATGTGACACAGCTACCCGCTGAGAATTTGGTCAGAACTGACTGTAGACTAAGGAAATGCCCAGGGCACACTCTCAGACCTAAGGTGCTAAACACAGTGCATCCTGGGGCCAAAAATAGCATGAGATTAAACTATCCCATGCATCTTTCTTCTAAGAATGAGTTGTATATAAAAATTATCACAAATGTATATTTTAAAACCCCATGCATGTATTCAAATGAAAGAAGCTAAATTGAATTAGAGCAAATTAATACTAGTACATTTTTAAAAGTTTTCATACTATTTTGTGTTTACTAACATCTTCTGCATTGACTTTAAAATAAATGCATGTAAAGTAAATCTCACTGCTCACAGTTATAAAGAAAATTTATACAAACCATGTGTCCAGAAGTGTTACATGTGAATATCCCATTTTAACACAAAGACTTTTAAGTTTTAGCTACCACTATAACAAATTCCAGAGCCAAAATTATATGAAAAATATCTTAAGAGTTTTGGATAAGACAATTTGACCTGTACTTAAACAAGGAAATTTAATAATACTGAAAAGACTTGGGACTCATAAATAGCTAACCTAACTTTTATAATAAGATGAAAATGATGCTGCCTAAGCTAGTATTCACCAGGCCTCACTTATCTGAAAAATGTTTATTTATCAGTAAAATGAATATCATTTTGGTTGAGCCAATATTATAAACATGAACTATACTGTAAACTTGACATGTTTGATAATACCAGTTTGTTAGACTTTTAGTTAGAACTTCTTCTCAATCTTATACATGTCTAAAATGCATTCTACTGTCATGTATAACAAATTAGAACAAATAAAAAAATCTTATACATGTCTAATCATTTCGTACAAAATAATTTGTGATATAAGAGGTAACAAATGGTCCTATGACCCTGTTGGCAGTGGCATATAATCAAACACTCCTGATCTTATTTCCACCAGAAAACTATTAACAATTTCCAGTGAATAATCTACTGTATAAATTTATATATATATATACACACACATATATACACACATATGTATATATACACATACATAATATACACACATGTGTGTGTACACACACACACACACACACACACACATATACTCTCATCAGTGTTTCTCTGCCATTCTTGATAGTTTCAGATATTCTAATCCTCAATAAGTCAACCAATCATTCAGGTAACATAAGAAGTTAGGCTAAAAGTTTCTAAGCCCCTATCTCTCCCACTATAATAAACAGTAAGTCAGATTTAAGTTTATGCCTTGGGAGGCATTTTACTTAACATTCAGCTTTTCTCATTTTTTATGGAGATAGAAGAATGCTACCAAAAATGAGATGAAATTTACCACCCCAAAATGTGAAATGATCACTCCAATTCATAAGTGAAGTTTCCTTCAATTTGCCTAACCATATTTCACTCCCAGATTCTTATTTTTCTTTGTCATCCCTCATTTCACTATGAGTCATACTCTAATCTATAGGTATGTATACAAGTATGGGTGGAAGTATGAATGCTAGTTACTTTCAGTTTTAGGTTTATACACTAATACTGAAATAAAAATAGTTTGTATTCAAAGAATATACTTACTTTGATAGAGAAAAGTTCCCCATCAGCTTAAATCTAACACACATCATTAGAGCTCCAGTATGTTTTTACTAATTCCACACAGGAGGATTACAGATGTCCTACTACCTACTACTTCCTGGTAAGCAATATAATGGCTTCCAGGAAATTGCTAATGACCTTCATTTTACCTAAAATCTAGGCTGCAATTAGTAAGTTTTTCTTCTCCATGCTGGTATAATGTTTATTTTCATCATAGCAACAAGGAAGAAAAATGTAAAATCTCTTGTTTTCATATTATATCAAAATGTATTCTTTTTTATTTTTATATACCATCAAATGGACTAATATGTATTTAATGCAATCATAATTGTTTCAGATTACTCTGGATTTTTTTACCTCTAACCAAGTTTGCCCCGTTCCCACTCTAGGATATGGTTATTGCTAAAATTAGTCTTTTTGAAAAGCAATTAATAGGAATATTTTATAATTGATAATATTTTTACATAGAATAACATTTTATAAGTGAAAATTTAGAAACCAGATATGATTTTAAAGTTTTATGTTTTTAATTATAATAATTAACTATAGAAAGAAATTTCAGATTCTTATTCAATGAATTTAAAATATGATTATATGTGGTCAATGTAATAACAACAAAGCATAATTTTAGCCAGTGTTATACTTATAACTAGAACCTGTTATTAAACTTCAGTATTTTCTTTTATATAAACATTGATTTCATTAATTAGATTTAACTGATCTTTTCCTTAGCATATTGATTTCTTTTAATCCTAACAGTTAACAATGATTCTAATGTATCATAATACTTTAGACCTTAATCATATAGTAGGAATTTTTGCCAGTAGCTTTTGTTTGAATTTTAATTAGGAAGACCTTGTGTCTTCAACCTCAAGTAGGGGGAGGTTTTAATTGCTTTATGTATATCACACAGACTTCAAAAGAAGTAAAAGATGTTTATAACAGAGAGTACAAAGGAGAGCTTTGAAATGTCTACATTCATGCAAAGTAGTATAATTAAAAAACTATGGGTGTTCCTGTGTTATAATGCATATATATTTATTTATAAAACTAGCTGCTGTGTGCATTTGTTGTTAGTAAAAGGAGTCCATGATACTACAATTATAACTCACTATTGATTACAAGACAATCAAAAGGCTATGTTAAATGGGTAAACATCTTATTTGGGAGGAATAGTAAGTTTCTTCCTTAGGAATTTACTGTGATTTAAAGCACTAACTTTTCTGGATATTGGGGTCAACACATGGAAAATAAGGGGTTGGATTACATAAAATACAAAGTCCTTCCTGCTCTAATTCTTTGAGAGTCTATAATTCTAGATATTACTCTGAAGTTCTACAATTACATAGGTAGGTAAAGAAAATAGTGGTAAACACCATACTACATTATTTGATACAAGTGGGTAAGTAAGAAAACAACATCTATGCTCTCAGTCTCTTTCATGAGCTGGTGTCCAGAGCAATACAGCATTTGTCTTAAAAATGACGATTTAAAATACATAAAATCTAAACATTAGCTACTATTGAACCCCTTTTGCCTCTAAGCATTTCCAGTGTTTTTTCTTAAGTTCCCCCAAATGAAAAAATTACTGTAAATTTATAAGTGAGAATTCAAGAAAAGCTCATTTCTAAATGAGTATGCTGAGGATACAGTCATAGCTCTTGTAAGACCATTCTAGTCCTTCTGTGATTGCTTACAACAGAAACAGCAGTCACTGTGAATTACTATTCCTAAATACAGAGTATTTTGTAGAAAAAACAGTGTTTGGAATAAGCGATCAGAGTCCTTAGTATGAAAACAAACAAACTAGGAAAGAGAATTAACATCTAAGATAGTAACCCATGATACAGAATGCTAATTATAGGAAATGTTATTAGATCTATTCCAATCCTATGGTGATAACAGCATTGCTTAAGTTACTTCAAGAAAAACCTATACTATCTGACCTTCAAAAATATAACATGTACTAAAAAAAATCATGATTTCTGTGTTATTTGTGCTCTCCTCTGAAGATTTGTTAGTAATTAAAACTAAAACTGAAACCAGGCCCTCAGTAGCACTTAGTAGCAGTGTTGTAACAAATTCATGTGTTTCTTTTCTTTCTTTCTTTTTTTTTTTTTTTTTAGTTGTAGATGGACACAATATCTTTTATTTATTTATTTATATTTATTTATTTTTATGTGGTGCTGAGGATCAAACCCAGTGCCTCACACTTAAGAGGCAAGCACTCTACCACTGAGCTACAACCCCAGCCCTAAATTCACATTCTTAATTCAGTATTGACACCAAGCAAAATCATGATAAGCTTGTACTATTTGTGCAATACAGTTTTTAATTTCATTTCTTCTAATAACAACCCTAACAAAGTAACAAATAATGCTGCCAGTCTTTAGCAGTGATCTATGATAATATATTTTAGTCTCTAGAACCAAATCGCTTAGACATATTAGTTGAGCTATAATAACTGTGTTTCAGTGGTGGTTTTGAAAAAGACTGGGAATCGTTTGTAGAATAGTCCATTTAAAAATGTTTGTTTTGTTGCTTTCTTCTGTCAGAAAAAGACTGTCATTTCTCTAAACTGCAGGAGAGTACACCTTTAAGGATTAATGACTAAGGAAAGAAAACACTATTTTCCTTATTTGTTTCATTTCACATAATATTTTTTTGTCTCTCTTATTATCTGTGTGTTTGAAAAACACGAGCACAGCTTGTGCTAACTCAAACAACCAACATTACTGTTTCCCTGGCATACCGCCCAGGGAGGCGCCTTCACACCAAGGAGTGGATGCCAGTCACAACACAAGAGGGACTTATATGCAAAACAAGAAGACTAAGAATCTCTCAGATAAACCACAAAAGGTTAAACCATCCATGGTGATAGAGGTTAATCATCAAGGCTCTAGACATGGTCTAATATGTTACCATTACATTTAAGAATGTCTCATAACCATAACTCCCCTAGCATCGTAATTCCTTTGGTACAACTCAAACTAACACAGATAACCATGGACCCCCACTAGTACTTGTACTTTTCTGCCACATTTCTCTACCCCTCTCTCTTATTCAGGCATAGATCAACCTAAGTAATAGTAATACAGAGAGATACTATGTTACCTTTATACACTTCTGCTTTGCCATACTGCCTCATTTATATAGAAAGGAGTAAACATGAAATTATTTTAGTTTGTGTGTTGTGGGAGGAAGAACCCAGAGTCTATCTTCTCCTTGATCATACTGAGAACACTAAGGTTTTGAAGGATTTGAGAGCTACTCCTTATTCTACCAAATGGAGATTTCAGAAATCAAGATCAAACCCTACCTCCACAACTTTCTGAGTGACTCTGGATAAGCTACTTAATTATCTGTTTCATTTTACTCATTTGTTAAATTGGTATAATATTTTCCTGATTGGATTATTATAGGAATCAAAAAATTATAGGCATTTTTTATACTTTGTTTACTTTGCAAACAATAAGAACCTTACAAAATATATTACCATATTACTTGTTGACAGGAAAAGATGATTTTTTAAAATTAGTTTTATAATTTTATGATAAACTCGAGTATCAATTTGGAACAAAACTTAGAAGGTCATGAAGATAACATTCCACTAAAATAGGTACATCCCCTAAAATGTCTCTTTTAAAATTTTCCAGTTCCAAATTTCCATTGATTTGGTTTAATTCATCCCTTCATCCAGCTGTTCACTCATTCATTCACTACTATATTTGATGTATTCTCTATTATTGCAGTCTGATTTTATCAATGTCAGGTATCCATAAGTTCCTCTGAAGTTCTTTTGTTTATTAAGAACAAATTCCCTGTTACCTTAAATCCCTAAAACAATACAGAACAAATACCTTCTTATAAAACTTCAAACCAGATAACATTTATTAGGCCAAATCACCCTATGTTTTTAATTACTATTAACAGTAAATGTTCAAGACTCTTCACTCCAGTTATTTTAATAAATTCTAAGATGATAATAGACCCCTTAAAAATGTGGTGGCCCTGGACTGGGTAGCCAGCACTGCCCTGACTAGACATAATCCTTAAGACCAAAGAAAAAGTCTAAACATTTTATGGTATAGTTCATTCAAATTCTTAACAATAAAATTATTTGCAATACTTATAACAATGTTAAACTGATTTGAATCCCACTTTGAAATTTCTGCTGTTTTATATGTGCCAATTGTAGCATTCTAACTATTGTTGCTACTAGAAAGCTGGATACCTATGGGGGGAAATGATAGGGGATAGGGATGGAATTTTCTCTTATACAATATTAAGAATGGTAATTGCCAAGTAGGGGTGAGGAGGGGAAAACAGTAGGTGATAAAGGGTATAAAGTTGCATTTACATGAGATAAAACAGTCTAGAGGTCTAATGCACAACATGAGGACTACATTTAATAATATTGCATCGTATACTGGAAATTTGCTGAGAGGTTTTAGGTATTTTTATCACACACATAGAAAAAGGTGATGGATATGCTAATTTGCTTGACTGTAGTAATTGTTTCAAGATGTATATGTATATAAAAAGACCTTGCTGAACACCTCAAGTATAGACAATGAAAATATTACAAAAGCCTCAGACACAGACTCATTGAAAATTCTGATTCAGTGTTTCTCAAATTTTAGCAGTAAGCTAACTCCTATCATGTAGACATAAGAATTTTATTTAAAAGCACTTTTAAGTGAAATCTAAAAAGGAAATGATTTATTTAATGTTTCTAATTATGGGTAAATCATAAGGCATTTGCCAGTAAATGGATGAAACTGAAGAATATTGTGCTAAGTAAGCCAAACTCAGAAAATCAAGGATCAAATGTTTTCTCTCATATGTGGAAACTAAAACAAAGTAAAGGGGAAAAAGGCATGGTGGTAGTTCTATTCCTATTCTTTTGAGGAATCTCCATACAGCTTTCCAAAGTGGTTGTACCAATATGTGGTCCCACCAACAATGTATAAGTGTACCTTTTGTTCCCACATCCTCTCCAGCACTTATTATTATTTGTATTACTGATGATTGCTACATAATGATATTTTTAATGAAAAATAATAGCTTAAATCAATAATAAGAGAATAATTAATGAGAAATATCAAAAAGAATACAATAAATTGAAAACAATGCTAAAATATCTTCTTTGACTTAATATTATTCTTGAGATTCTAGGCAATGTAATAAGGGAAGGGGGAGCACAAACAGATATACATGTCAGTTGAAATATAGCTAATAAGTTCAATAAAATAAAATAAAATTATAAAATAAACCAGTAAAATAAATAAGCAAAATTCAGTAGAATCATTAAATAAAGCAATAAAAAGAAAATGAAATAAAGAATCTCATTCATAAAAGCAAGCAAAAATATTAAACATTAAAGGGCAACCACCAAAAAGAATGTACACAATCTGTATTTTTAAAATAAAACATTATTCAGGGACATGTAAGAATGTAATACATTATTTTGAATGGAAACATCTAATATTATAAATAATATTGTAAGGTGTCCATTCACCCCCTTAAATTTGATAGAAATGTAATCTTTTTTTAAAAAAATCACTTTGGGATTTTAATGAACAAGTTAGTAAATGGAAGATAAACTTTAGAGGAGTATGAAACCACCTTAAAAATTAGGAAAGATATTAGAAAAGGTACTATTATAAAGTTACAGTGATTAGTATCACATAGTACTAATAAAAGTTTAGATAGATAAATGGAAGAGAATAGAACCAAACTATGAAAACTATGTTCCAAATACATAATCAGAGTATAATGAAAGATGCTGTTTCAACTAAGAGGAGATGATAAAATGAATTTAATATTTGGGACAGAGATTCTTGGTTAACTGCTTAAGAAAAAAATTGTTATTTCTAGTTGACATTATACATCAAAATATATTCAAGAGGAATTAAAGGGTTAAATGTCTAAAAATAGAGTCAACTAATTGAAAGAAAATAGAGCAGAATATTGTCTAATTTCAGGGCAGGAGAAAACTTTCTAAACAAATTCCCAACAGAAAAAAGTACATTAAAAAGGATGGAAAGACTGACAACAAAATCATAAAATAAAGCAAATAAAAAATGCAACATGAAGTTTAATATTATTAAAATATATATTAAGAATTTTTACTATATACATACTATATATATGTATATATTAATTCTTACTACATATATTCTAGTTCTTACAATTAGAACTAGACAGACATTTAAAGGAAAAAAACGGACAACCAACATACATAGGCAGTTACAAAGAAACAGCTATTTAATAGCAAATAAATTTATGTAAAACTCTTCATTCTCACTAATAATAAAAAAAAAAAAAAAACATTAAATTGGCAACAATGTACCTCTGCCCCCATCAAATTAGCAAGGAGTTTTGTTTTTGTTTTTTGTGGAGGTTTTTTTTGTTTTGTTTTTTGTTTTTTGCTATTAAGGGCAAAAGAAAAAATACTTGCAGACACCACCAGTGAGAGTACAAAACACTATATTTTCTCTATAGGAAAATGGGCAAAAGTCTTTTAAAAAAGAACATATTCTTTGGCCCAGGAATTTCACTTTTAAGAATATATCTTCCCAGAGGCTTGGAAGGCTGAGGCAGGAGGATCGTGAGTTCAAAAGCCAGCCTCAGCAAAAAGCAAGGCGCTAAGCAACTCAGTGAGACCCTGTCTCTAAATAAAATACAAAAAGAGGGTGGGGGTGTGGCTCAGTGGTCGAGTACACCTGAGTTCAATCCCCGGTACCAAAAAATATATATATGTATTTTAAGGAAATGACCACTAATAAGCTGAAAAATCTTCATTAAAAAGTCATCCATGTTTAAGACATGCTTCATACTGACAAACAATTTTTTAAGACCTAAATGTTGAATTGAAGGCTCAGTTAAATTATGAAAACCTCACTTTATGCCATATTTTCTGCCAATAAAAATATTTTACCTAATCACAGGGAAATTCATGATACATCATTAAGGGGAGAACAGATTATAAAAGAATAGTAAAAGGATGATGCTAATAGGAAAAATTTAATACATATAGTTGTGTGTATGTAAGTTTAAATTGAAAGGATAAATGATAAAATACATGCAGAATTAAAAAACAATTTTATATCTTTTGCATATTTTTCTCTGTTTCTTACAAATAAATACACATGAATTTTGTAATCAAGGGAAGTAAGACTTATTCAAATACATAGTTTGAGTTATATTAAATACTGTTAACCCACAGTAGTACATATTTCCCAAATATATCATTTAGATTACTTTAAATTTTCAGAATAAGGATAACAATTTTAAGTGAATAATAACCAGCTTGGTCTTACCTAGAATAAAAATGTATGCTGAGTTTTAGCAGTGGTTATATGAAACTATATGAGGATAGCTTCTTTTTTTCATTTTTAAATTAACATATTATTGGTATCTTTTCTGTGTAATGTATATGGTGACAAAATATTAAAATGTAAGAAGAGGCAAAAATGTAAATAAGTCAAAATAGGAAATTCAGTAAGAATATTCTTTTATGTCCACAAAACTCAGAATAGCATACAACTGAAAGTTTACGTACCACATAAATTCAGTTTGAAAAGCTTAATTTTTCATGTGTGTCACCTCTGATATTTATAAATTTTGTGCATCTAAAACTTGTATGGTTTTTGGATATTTAATTCATAATTAGATTTAAATATAAAGAAAGTTGAAATACAGGAAGGAAATGATACCATGAAGAATAAAAACTTGGTGTTGAGTCATAACATAGCAAAATGTTAGCTTCCACATTACCAAGAGAAAGCAAGACCCCCACCATTCATGCTGGCAAAAGCTTGCTTTCGCATAAACCATTTCTGTTCTAACTGTTATAAAACCAATGGCTTTGGAAAGGGAAGAAAACACAGAATGACGTGCAAAGTAGCACACACCATGTTATTGCAGCTGGATAGAGAATATGTCACTAATGACTTTCTTTCTACCCGTCAGTTTAAGTTGAGTTTCTTTTTTTTTTTTTTCCAAAATAGCAAATGGCCTTTATGAGTACAAAACAGAATCAGTGAAATTCAAAATAATATTCAACTTCCACTTGATTTTGACACTATTAGTTAATGGAATGAGTTATTAATTATTCATTGGGGAAAAGATGACTTTCTTGTCTTTATATTTGAGTTGAATATAGCATGCCTTAACACTAGGCAATGTTTTTATAGTAAATCTAAAAGAACATTTTTATTAAATACTTATTGAGAAACTATTCACAACCAACAGGAATATTCACAATTGTATGTTAAATTAAGAAAACTAATGTAATAAAGTTCCCAAATTGTTAGTATAAATCAGAGTGATGATTATCTCTGTGTAAGGAAAGACTGATAGAATTAATGAATGATGTTATTTCTTTCATGATACACCACACTAGGGATACAGTACTTCATCTTCACAAATAAATCAACAACAGAGAGTTTGGTTAGGCAAGAAGTCTAACTTTTTCAGTGACAGGGCAACAATACTGGAACAGATTGTGATTATCCACTCCTTAATATGTTTAAAAATAATAATATCAATCATATATATTAAAAATAAATGTTTATTCTCATCTGCATCTGAGATCATGAAATGCTAAATCCTATGAAATCTGTTTGAGATTAATCAACCTATGACCATATGGACATATTAAAATAACAACTACCACAACTTACATTCATGAGTGCTTTCTGAAGTGACAAGTACAACAGTTCTAAGAGTATTATATGTATTACTGTCTTGATGAGCCTGTGAAATAGGTACTATTATTATCTCCATTTTAAAGATAAGGAATATGAAATGTAAAAAAATTTGGTGGTCTACCACAAACCACTCATTTAGTAAGTCACAGAGCCAGGATGTTAATAGGCCTGTAAACAGGTAAATAGGCCCCAGAATTCACTGTATATTCTGTATAAATGTACACTGTATAAGTATATATTCTATAAATGTACAGTGTGTTGTATAAATGTTTTTAAAGGTGTTACAGGTAAACTCTTTTATCAGAAGAAAATCAAATTAATAATTTGGCTTCATAAATTAGGCCATTATGATTTTAAAAATCATTACTAAGAATATCTTTAGCTTAAATAGCTCTTCATTTTTTTAATATTTATTTTTTAGTTGTAGTTGGACACACTACCTTTATTTTATTTATTTTTATGTGGTGCTTAGGATCAAACCCAGGGCCTCGCACATGGTAGGCAAGCACTCTACTGCTAAGCCACAACTCCAGCCCAGCTCTTCATTTTTTGATATAACTTTTTCTTTCTCATATTTTTGCTACACAAATTCATGAGGCAATATATCCTATAAATTCTATCTTCGTGGACTTATGCCAAGGGTAGATAAAAATTTTACTCATAAAACTTATAAAGAATAAAATTTCAGGGACACATTATATATTATCCTCTAGTAAATCAAGTGTTAAAAGTAAGAGTTTAATGTTCTAGTATAGAAGATCAACAAATATGTTGTGATATAAAATAACATCTGTGCATTAATATATTTGATATCTTTTACATTGTACCTTTAATTTCTCCAAGAAGTTCACTGGTATTTAGTCTTTCCATTTTTTCCTTCCAATCTTTTGAAAGTAGTTTTTCCATGCAGGAAGAATCTGTGAAAATATAAATTATTAATTATATGTACACACATAATTATAAACATATGTATATTACAAATTCAGAAAGTCGGTTTTAGAGAAATTCTTGCACTTAAAAATTTACAAAAGTTATTTTTGCTGCTGTTGTTTTACTCTATCTACTATAAAATACCACAACTGAATTTATTTTTTCCAGAAGATGAGTTACACTACTACCCAGGAGAAAAGAGGATAATGCTCAATAATCTTTTCTTAGTATCACCATTCTATTAATATTTAATCAACATTCATCATTTTTAGACTGATAGTACCTTAAAGAGGGCTCTTTTACATGGGTTTAGTTAAGATGATATACCTTTTGATCTAGGTGATATTTCAAGTCCAAGCAAAATTTATGTGCTGTACAAGGAACAATGACAGAATTTCAAGGGAGAAGAGGCCAGTCAACCTGCAACTACTTAGTCCTCAAAGAATAAATTCAACTTTTGTAAAATACTCATTTGGAGCAGAAAGAGCAAAAAATAAAGTCAAGATGTTCTCTGTCCTCTAGTAATGAAAACGTCTAAAACTTTTATACAAAAAGTGATGCATATTTTTATTTTTAAAAGTATGTATTTAAATGTCATTTGCCCTAATGCATTTCTAAATAACATACTAGACTACAAGGAATAATTACATTTGTTTTGTAAAGATTCATAAAAGCTACAGAAATACAAATTTTACAATATCCTAAAAATTACCAAATTTTTCTCTATGAGTTTTATTTTTTTCTTTCCATTCAGATGGATTTGCAAATGGGGCTACTGCTTATAACTATTTGATTGTATTTTTTGAGCCTTAAATCTTAAAAATAGGTCATGTTTCCAAAAGGGAATGTAGATTTAAATACTGAATCCTTAGTGCAAAGCACACTCCCATTAAACTTTAACATTACAGTGTCAAAATTCTGATAAATTTTTCTTAAAATTATATTTAAAATGGTTACTCCAATTCCAAATGCCTTTTCTCTCCCATATCAGCACCTATCTCTTTAACATTTTCCCTTTGAATTCTTCTCCAGCTTCTAAAAATCCTCCTTAATTTTTTCAGAATGACAGTTAGGTCAAGATGGCTCTAAAGGGCTTTAGAAACTAGATAAGCTTTAGGAAAAGGCAGTGATCCCTGCTTAAGAGATGAGAAGACCATTGCATGGTTAGAAAGTATTGGTGAAAAACAATTAACATTTGTCTGTGACATGATCAATCAATCAAGGGATGAACGGAATCCATATCAGTGTGTGGTAAAATGACTGATGAAGACCAACCATACCTTAAGCTGGCTATCACAGAAGTTAAAGTTTTGTCTAAATAGAACTCAGCTTGATTCTACAAAATAAAGACTCCCTGCCCCCCTTCCTTTACTTCTTCCCTCCTTCCTTTCTTTCTGCTTTACTTCTTTCTTTCTTCCATTTTTTCCTATTATTTTCTTAACAAGTGATCTACCTTTGTGCTTCAAAATTGGGTTTTGAGCAACCTGCCAATGGGGCCTATATATATATTTAGGCAATTAAATACTATATATATATTTTAATTGCCTAAATTGTCTCCTATTTTTATTTCAATTTTAGAAATGAGGTATATAGTTTGTTGTATACCTATATTGTTTTTATGCTAAAACCATAAAAAAAGATAAAATTGAGTGTAAGAGTTAAGAAGCAATTCCAATCATGCCTTTCAGAGACAACTTTTTTCCTCAATTCAGGTTTGAATTTCTGAGAGAGACTGATATAACATTAGATTGTGGATAAGAAGAATCAACAAAAAGTCTTAAATTTCATATCCTACCTAGTTTTGTTTCTATTTTTTACCCTTTAATACATATTATATCATTGCACTAAACTGATATTACTGATACAAATGCAAAAGTATAAATTGTTTAAATTTTGAGTTGAGAGCATATATGATAATAGTCAAAGACAAAAGCCCAATTTACTAGTACTGATCACAAGTTCAGAGCAAGTCCATATACTAGGATTAGATACATACAAGATATAAAACAGACTAAAATATGTCTCTCCTTTCTATAAATAGACTTGAAATCTTTCAGAGCTCCAAGAAAAGAATGCTGAAACTTCATGGGAAAAAAAATAGAACTATATGAACAACAGAAACACATGCTTCAAACATAAATCAAACCATGTGAACACAACTTTTCATAAAAGGTACTCATTAATAAAATGGCTAATGACTTCAAAAGATATTACACTCTATTAGAAAATTAATCCTTACTATAATGCTGAGTTAATCTAGCTATGTGAGTTTCTACATTATAAAAAGAAACCAAGGGAAAAATTAAAGCAGTCTTAGCATGTCTACATTCTCCTTTATACTTGTGAGAATATTTAATAACACCTACTGATGACCTTTATCTACAGAACAATAAAAGTCCTATATACAACCCTATCAACATTTAATCTTAATTCTAGGAGACTTCAGGAAAGCTCAAAACTTTTACAAAGCATTTTGAAAACCCAGCTTTCTCCCCTAATTATCTGACCACCAAGGCTCTAAGGGCATACCTCAACTGGTACTAAGCACTGTCTGTGCTATAATGTAAAGTAAGGAAGATGAAGGAAAACAGACCAGAAGAAGCAGGTTGTTACCAAGTACAGTAGAGAAAGAGGACACTTCTGCCCCCAGTGAATGTTTCTGGTTTGAAATGAAGAAACATGTAATAGGTACAAAAAGTTACAAATGTAAAGTTATATTTTCAAATTTCCCACTCTACTAAGGAATGTACCAATTTATACTCATAACCAAGAAGGGGCACATTAAAACTAAGGATTCATCCCCCTTCTGTCATATCCCTCAGCTATATTAATAGGACACTGGCTTTACAGAGAAAATTGATCAGATCAGACTTTGTCCTATTATGATTTAGCCTAATTACAAAAACCAAAGAGGTAGAAATAAGTAAAGACCAGTTTGCATTATATACATGGAAAGAGACAAGCAGAGTGTCTTTAACACAGTAGTAATATATTATTCCAAATGGGAAAAAAAGGACTGAACATCCCTCAGATACTTGTGGATTATGTTACAAGCATAAATGTTTTATTTGATTAACTTGAAAACAATTATCATAGCTATGCTGGTGCCAGAGTCCTCAAATAATGAAAAAATATACAGTGAATTTTATTATATAAATTTGACTATTCAAAGTTTAGTAACTTTGAAAATTGAGGTAAAAAATCACAAACTATAGCATAAAATTCACTATGATATATTATGTTATTATTATATTATATTACTACTATATATATTAGAATGAACGTAACTCATGCTTCCATACTAATGAGACATTGCATCACACGTCAAAATTCATTGCTCTTACTTTGAAAGAATTTGTTTTCATGAACAAATTATCTATTCAATTTTAATAAGTAATGGGGATTAAAACTGGACTTTTAAAATTATAAAGCTGGACTTCATTTCTATATTTTAAGCAAAAATGTGAAGTTTTGGTGTATTATAAATTATTTTATGTTGCATAGTTTCTTTAGTTTTTCATTTTTCTTTGAAAATTTAAGTTTTTCTTTTATAAGAAACGTTTTCTAAGTTAAAAAGGAAAGATACAATTCAGAACTATTTTTTTTTAATCCTGCATACCAGGATGCAGTTGTGCACACATGTAACCCCAGCAACTCCAAAGGTTAGCAGGAAGATTGCAAGTTCAAGGTCAGCCTCAACATGTTAGTGAGACACTTAGCAACTTAGTGGGACCCTGTCTCAAAATAAAAAATAAAAAGGGCTGAGGATGTAGCTTAATGGTAAAGTGCCCCTGTGTTCAATCTAGTACCAGAAAAACAAACAAACCAAAAAACTGTCAACATAATGAATTCCAATAAAAGGTTTCTACTTGCTAAGTATTTAAGTTTCAGGCCTGGTAAGTCAAAACTGCTTTTCATTGCTTTAATAATGTTTTTGCCTGCTAATAATTAATTTTATGGTACAAGAGAAATGCAAAGTGAGATATTCATTTCCTAATCTGCATGATGATTAAGAAATAATTTCAAATTACTCCTAAACAAAGTTTCAAGCAGTATCAGCTCCTATTCTGCACAAAATGAAGTTTTTACATATAAGGCAAAGAAAGTAAGCAAATCATAACTAAAATTAAAACAAGAGGAAGAAGAACAATGGGAAAACTTTTTATTGTACTTTAAAACAATTTACCTATAAATATTTATTTTCTTTTTACCTCAAAGTGATATTCAAAGTCAGAAATGCTACAATACTGAGAACGTGACATAGAAAATATCTTTTTTAATATTTTAGTTCACAGCAAACTTTTTAGAAAATATCTTTCAAATATTTCCGTGAAGAAAAACAATGATGGCTCCCCTGCAGGTAAATTTCCTTTTACTTTATTAACTCTTAAGAAAAGAGTAAAGGAATTCCTTTTATTTTTCAGAGGAATCATAAATTTCAAATGCAACACATTTCTTTTGCAACCAAGAACAATGATAACTTATCAGAAGTACTGTGACTTTGGTTTACAACTAAATCTGACAGTATGTATTTATATTCCCACTGATCATCCATCCCACGTTTTTCATTAGGAAACATAGAGATGCACATGCCAGTTACTGTACATTTTTTCACAGTGGTAAGTGCTCCACAATACAGTGGGATAAAATTGGAGCTTGGAGAGCTTGAAGAGCACTCTTAAATTTTAATTAAAACCCTCCAAGCTCAAGCTCACTAAAAATAATTAGACACTAAAATGTGCCAGTTTTATTTTGAAGTCACTATAACGTACAAAGCACACTCCCTGACGACTGCTTGTGCGTGTTCTCCACCCCCCCCCCTTTTCTATCCTCTCCCTCTTCTCTTTCTCCCTCTCTCCCTCTCCACAATGAAACAACTGATTTTCCAAATAAGAACAAGGGGATATAAATAGAGGCTGTTTTCAGGCCCGCTCTTCATGCTGGGAGCTGACAGAAAAGACAGCAAAGTGGGTTTTCAAACTGCACCAAATAAACCTAGAATAACTCCCTAACCAAGCATCCAAATCACTAACAAACTCCAGATAAAATTCAGTCTGCAAAGAACACTACAAGTTATATCAGTGATCTTTTTTGATCCAAAAGCCAAACCTTTAACCTCTTAAATGTTTTTGCTATCTTAAAATATCTCATACAATGCTATATTCCATCCTATTTTTAGCTAAGCAGCAAGAGAAAGCATGCCTTTCCCATACAGCAGGGCAAAGATATAAACATCAACACAGATGCTCTGCCAGGAAGAACTGGACTTCTCAAGCACTTGATCATTAAGGAATGCACCAACTGTTTTGGATAATCTCGTGCCAGCTCCTCTTTTGCTCCACACTCCCCTCTGGGAGTGGCCAATCTTGTCCTAGTCCTAATTTTTCATTTTACTCCTCCATAGCACCCCCACCATCTCCAAAAAAGAGAAATGGCATTTATGCCTAGCAATGAAAAAGCAGGCTCACTTCCCCAAACAGACCAAAACTTTAAAACAATTAACCCTCCCCTCTTCTTTCAGATAAATTACTAAGTATAAAATGCAATCTGTTTCCTTTGTTTACTCAATATGAACAATTTGTAAATGACTCAAGGATAAAATTCAGAAAATGTTGTGCTAAATTAGAACCATTATAAACATGCTAATGACTCAATGCTCAAGTAAAACATGCATGATCGGTGTGAAGAAATAGATTTAGTATCTGTAAAATTCTGTTATGCTGCCTTAAAGCGATTCGGTCATTAAACCAGATATATTTCTTCTAGGAAAAATGTTAATTCTACAATCACTTCACTAAACAATTACTTTGAGTGTGTGAGTGAGTGTGTGTGTGTGTGTGTGTGTGTGTGTGTGTGTGTTGAAGAGGAATTGGAGATGTCATTAGAACTGTTAGATTCTGTCTGGCATGTTCATAAGAAAGAAAAAGACCCACATTTGAAACCAGCCAGAAATGCACATGCAGACATTATCATATTAGGCCCAATATTCTCTTTCAGTACTCTTTTTATCTACCAAACTTTTTTATAGACATTTCTGAAAACGGTACCTAACATATATTCATGGAAGTCACATTGCGCTATGTGAGCATGTATAAGATATCTCATTCATCTGCTTTCCAAGGCTGCCTAGCACCTAAAACATTAATTAACAGAGAGATCATTCAAAACCAAATTCCTCTCATATGTCCATAGAAGCACAGCTGCTACCAATGGCTATCACAGAAAAAAGGGAAATGGCCTATTGCTGGAGCCAGAAGAAACTCAATTATTATTAAGGCCAACACTGTCATTTCAGAGATGAGGAAACAGTCAAATTAAGAAAACCACCAGTGTTGCCAAGGTAAAAAAGTTTGTGACAAAGCCTTGACTGTAGTTTAGTGCTTGCTTTACTGAAGTGACTACTGAAATCATTATTTAACAACAGTTTTATAGGCTCTACAATGCAGCATCAAATAGTAGAAAATGAATTATTTTGTATATATTTATTAATTACTTCAGACATGAAGTAAAGCATTCTCTTTGGAGAGGGGTGCTAAAAATTCAAGGTATTGCAATGAAAGTTGGTAGAGTTCAAGAGCAATCTTTCCTGTACATGTTTAATTTTGTTGGTTTTCCTGTTCCTCCGTCTTTCTTTTCCTGTAATGCTTAACTTTGTTTGAATTAAAAAGCTTTCCTCCTTGCATGCATAAGGCCTTGGGTTTGATCTCCAGCACCACAAAAAAATAGGTAACATGTTGCTTTAAAATACTGTTGAACTCAAAAGGTAACTCCTTCTAAAATAGGTTCTATTTTTATTCATAGAAGTACTGGTGCAGCCCTATGTCTTATTTTTTCACTGTAGCTTGTACAGTGAAATGTGGTCTTCAAATGTGCCACAATTTTGATGGAATAAAAAAAGTTTCATTAGAAACCATGACTATCCATATTGCTAAAATATTACTTTTCATGACATCTGCTTTACACTCTATTTTCTGCTTTTGCTCTTTTGAGTTCTACAACTGTTTATTTTTAGTTTTTTGAATACAATTTTAACTGCTTTTAAGAAATGATATTAGACAGTGGAATAATAATTTTTATGTTTTCTAGTGTGCTCTACATTCTCTTGTTTTTTGTTTGTTTTTGATTTTGTTGTTGTTGTATTTGGGAACTATTTCCATATGCCATTATGTCTTGATGGAATTGTCAATCTGAGTTATCTGTTGCTCGCCTTTAGTTGCTCCTCTCAGCCACCAAAAGAGGAATTTGACCCAGAATTTTCTGTTGAAACTATCTGGAACAGCTCTCTCACAATCAGGTTAGAGACTACAAGCATGTAGACCTGGAATTGTGATGGCCAATCGACTGGTAGAGTCTGTCTGCACTAAGAGTGAATGAAACCAAAAATACAAAGAAAAGTAGAGAAAGGAGAGAAAAGAGTAGAAAGAGAAAAAAAAAAATCTTTGCATCACGTTAGCATACTTACATCCCAAAATGACTAAAGGTAAATGCTATTTTTCCTTTGACGATGTAATCTAATATATTTCTATTAGTTTGAGTTAAGTTTTTGCAAGTTGTAAGTTTAAAAAAAATCTAAACAATAGAAAACCATATCAAAAAATGTTACATATGTGAAAATACATTATGTTCTAAATATGAACTATCTGGAAAGTACCAAAGAATTAATTCATACTACTACATTAAAATACATCATATAGAAATCTTAAAATAAACCTCTTGCTTTATTAAAAGGTAAGCAAAGACTTCAAGGTAAACTGTACAGTATTGTTACTTACAATTATTTATCTATATGACTTAGTATTTTCTGAAGGTGATTCCACCAAAAGAAAATATAGCAGAAATAAAGTGAAAGCTGAGGCTCATTAAAAATAACAACAAAAACCAAATAAACTTACATAGGAGATCATCAAACCACTTTATTGTTCTAGTTAGATGATTCTATATTTACTGTTATGAAATTAAATTATAAAATAAGCTGTTACTGATAAAATATCCCTTTTATCTGTTTTATTTATTGTATTGGAAATCTCTAAAAGATCAGCTTAAAAGAAGCCTACATTATCTAATTTGGTTTTAAAGTCCCTCTGTAATGTGTCCCTAGTGCTTCTCCTCCTACAAGAAACTCTTTTCATTCTATTCCCTGTTCACATGAGTACACCATGCTTGTCTCACTCTCCCTCTGCATAACTTGTCCTTTTTCACTTCTACCTTTGGTCATGTCATCCTCCTGACCTGAAAGTCTTCCCACTTCTTGACACTTATGAAAAACCATCCTATCTTACAAGTCCCATATTAAATATCAATTCCTCAATTGTACTTTGATTCATCACTTCAAATATAACTTATCATCCTCAAAGAAGGAAAATAATTAACACTTGCTGAATACATATTATCTTAGAAACTATACTTTTATATCCTTTTAATTTATCAACTCATTTAACTCTGAATTTCACAACCCTACATCTACCACAACTACTATTGATCAGCTTTTACCACCATATAATCATATGGTGGTAAAGGTAGGTGGTCAAGTTCACTCCATCTTACCTAATTAAATATTAATTTAGTCAAGAAATGTTATTGGTCAAGAAATGTTTCTCATATCACTTTGTGTTCCTCCATATTGTTTAACCCAGCTCTGAACAAGTGCTAAAAGAAATTCCTTATACTAAAAAAGATCATTTTTTATTGCACGTGTCAAGCAGTGACAAAAAAGTTTTGCCAATTTTTATATTTTTTGATGTTTTTCAGTGCTGGTGGGACTGCAAAATGGTGCAACCATTATGGAAGGCAATATGGAGATTTCTTGGAAAACTGGGAATGGAACCACCCTATGATCCAGCCATCCCACTCCTGGGTCTATTCCCAAAGGACTTAAAAACAGCATATTACAGTGACACCGCCACTTCAATGTTTATAACAGCACAATTCACAATAGCTAGATTGTAGAACCAACCTAGATGTCCCTCAGTTGATGAATGGATAAAGAAAATGTGGTACATATACACAATGGAATTTTACTCAGCAGTAAAAGAAAATAAAATAATGGCATTCGCAGGTAAATGGATGAAGTTGGAGAATATAATGCTAAGTGAAGTTAGTCAATCTCAAAAATCCAAATACCGAATGTTTTCTCTGATATAAGGAGGCTGATTCACAGTGGTGTTGGGTCGGGGTACACAGGAGGATTAGAGGAATGCTAGAAAGGTCAAAGGGGAGGGAGGGGAAGGAAGGGAGCAAGGGGGGATGGAGGGGAAAAAAAGAAAAGGTGGTTGAATAAGATGGATGTCATTATCCTAAATGCATGATTGAAGATTTGAATGGTACGAATATACATTGTATACAAACAGTGTTTTGTAAAAAGGTGCTCTATATGTTTATTATGAATTATAATGCATACTACTATTATAAATACAACTTTGAATAAAAAAAGAGTTACTTATATATCTATTTAAAGTTACATATTTATATTATATTATAATTTAAAGTTATATATTTACATTATATTACATCACATTATAATATATACATATATTTAAGAATTATTATTGTATATGATAATTTTTGTCACATATACATACTATAAATATATACATACTAGTCTATAGTATGTCTACATATTTTTAAGTATCTTTTGGGGATCCATAGTTTTATTGTGATATTAGCCAATTATCAATTTTTTTCTTTGTGACTAGTGTTTTTTAGGTCCTTGCTATGAAATCTTTGTCTGTTACAAGATAATAAAGATTTTCTCCTGTTTTCTTCTAGAAGTTTTACAGTTTGTATTTTGTATTTACAACTATGATCCATTTTCATTTCTTTTGTTGTATATTCTGTGAGTTAAAAAATAAAGTTGATTTTCTTCATATGAATATCCAGTTGTTCTAGCATCATTTGTTGAAAATACTTTTTCCCCCATTGAAATACCATTATCATCATCTTGGCATCACTGCTGAAAATGACTGGTGTGTGTGTGTAGATCTATTTCTAGATTCTCTGTTATATGATCAATTTATTATCTTTACACCTATGCCAAACTGTTTGGATTATTAGAGCATTATATTACATCTTAAAATCACATAGAATAAGAATTTTTTTTCTAGTTAGAATCTGTTTTGGCTATATTAGGTCCTTTGCATTTTCAGATAAATTTTAAAATTAACTTGCCTTAAAAAAAAAGAAAACTCTCTGGGATTTTGATTGGATTTGCCTTGAATTTATAGATGAACTTACCTTTATTATTGTTTAACTTAAGCATTTAAAGTAATAAATTTCCCTCTAAATACTGTCTTTGCTTTATTGAAGAAATTTTGATAAGGTTGTGTTTTCATTATGCTTTAGTCTTAAATATTTTATAAATTTCCTCATTGTTTCTTCTTTGGGTACATGGTTTATTTAGAAGTATGTGGTTTAACTGTCAAGTATTTGGGAATTTTAAATTTTCTTCTGGTTATGAATTAGTAATTGGTTTCCATGTGGGCAGAGAATATACTCCTTATAATTTCAGTCCTTTTATCTTTATTTAGATTTGTTTTATGGCCCAGCCTATGCTTTATTTTGAAGATATTCCATATTCATTTGAAAAGAGTAATTATTCCAAAGGTTTGAGTATAGTGCTGTATCAACATTAATTAAGTTGACGTATAGTTTTGTTCAGGTCTAAATTTTATGAATTTTCTGTCTACTTGTTTTATAAAATTCTGAAAAATGAGTGTTGAAATCTGTAAGAATAATTAAATTGTAGATGTGTCTTTATTTTCTTTTTAATTTTGTCAACTTCTTGCTTGAAATGTTTTGAACCTATATTATTAGATGCATAGAGATTTAGGAATGTTATGTCTTCTTGATGATCTGACCTCCTAGTCAGTATGAAATGTCCTTCTGTCTTTCCAACAATATTCCTTCTCTTGCAGTCTATCTATGTAATAATATAACCATTTCAGCTTTCTCATAATTACTGTTTTCATGATGTATGTGCCTTTACCAATCATTTCTCCAACATATCTAAACTTCGTATTTATTAAGTTCCTTGTAGTCAAAATGGTCTTGTTTTCTTTCTTTGTTAATCCAATCTGGCTATCTCTTTTCTTTTTAAATTAGCATTAGTCCACTTACATTTAATGTATTTATTGTAAACAGAGTTTAGTCTACTACCTTGCTATATTTTTTATATTTTAATCTGTCCTTTGTTTCTTTTTTCCCCCTTTTCCTGCCTGTCTTTTAATTTTTATTTTTAGAATTTAATCTATCTCCTCTACTGGTTTATAAGTTACAATGCTTTATTTCATTATTTAAATGGTTGACCCAGGGTTTACAATATACATCTTTAACTTATAAGAATCTACCCTCAAATGCTATACTACATCCAATACAATTTAAGAAACTGAAAAATGCCCACCTTTTATGTTATTGTTGTCACACATATTACTTTTACATGCTTTAAACCCCATAATACATCGGGATTTATTTGTTCATTTGTTATTATAGAGGTGATTATATCCTAAGAAAATTAATAAAATATGAATGAGTTTTATATGTACCTTTGGATTTGGTATTTATAATACTCTCCATTTCTTTTAAAAAATCTATGAAACCATCTATCATTATTTCTTCAGTCTGAAATTTTTTTCTTTAAAATTTCTATGGGAAACTGCTGGTAAATTTTTATGTCATCTTCAGATCTGAAGAATATTTTTGCCTATTAGATAATCCTAAATTGGATATTTTTCTTCTTTTTGAATTTCAAAATATATCATTGTAATTCTTCTGACTTGAATTGTTTCTGATTTGAAGGATCATTTCTATCTTTGTAGCACTATAAATAATGTATATTTGGCTACTTTTAATATCATGTTTAATTAGTTTTCAACAATTTTATTTTGATATGTTTTGGTATGTATTTTTGTTTTTGTTTATCTTTCCTGGAACTGGAATTTTATATTCTTTAACAAATTTGGAATTTTTCAGCAATGACTTCTTCAAAATTTTGGAATTTATATTCCAAGTACACGTATGGTATACCATCAGTTCTCATAGGCTTTGAGAATCTGTTCATTTTTTTATGCCTCTTTTTTTTTCTCTGTACTTCTATTTAGTTAGTTTCTATTGCCTTATCTTTAATTTTTGTTTTTTTCCTAATCTGCAATTGGTTATTTGTAGTTAAATTCTCTAAGTATTTTATTTTTCAGTTCTTGGATTTCTATATGTTCATTATTTTATTATTTCCATTTCTCTTCATTATGGTTCATATTTTGCTTTCTGTCCTTGAATGTATTTATAATAGCCATTTTATGTCATCAACTACTAATTCCATCATCTTCACAATTTCTGGATCTCTTTATTTTGATCTTATTTTTCTTCTTCTTACTGATCATATTTCCTTGCTTCCTAAACAGGTGTTTTTACTGGATAGTGGACAATATCTAAATTATACAGCTGAGTGTTTAAATATTTTATTTTCCTTTTAAAGAGTTCTGAACTTTTATTCCATTGTATATTCATTTACTTACAGACCACCTTGATCCTTTGGAGGCTTGTTTTAAAACTTTATTATGGTGGCTGTGGAATAGTCTTTCCTCTAAGATATGGCATTACCCCACAGATGTTGTCTTTCATGGTCTCTATCAAATGTTGCATGTTCAATGAAGACATTTCACTATAATCCCTAATACTAACTACAAAACTTACTCACACAAAAGTTGGAACTTAAATACCTCCCAATATTGTGTGAGCCTTGACAAAATTTCAGTCACTACTTTTTCCAGGTAGTTGGTTTATGTCCAGCCTCTTATAGTGACACCTTACTTATGGGCAGCTTAGCATTCAGTCAAAGACTTAAGAGGACTCCTAAGCTTTGTGCAGCTCTTTCTCTATATAGCTTCCTTCACTCTCAGATTCCACCCCACAAATTATAGCTACTACAATTTCTCCAACCTCTGCTTTCTGACTGCTAATTCAAGTGAGGCTGCCCTATTATATTTGAAGCCTCCCACTTCAACAGAGTCTGACAAATGCCACCAAGTAAAAAGCCAAGTTATTATTAGAGTGCATTTTGTTTTCCTTCTAGATATATTATAGTCTTGTGCTTCCTGATTTATAATTCCTTAAAACAGTTGTTATATACAGTTGATCAAGATTTCTTATTGTTTTTATTAGGAGGTGAATTCCAGTGCCAGTTATTCTTCTACGGTCAAAAGCAGAAGTAAATAGAACATTACTTTTTAAAATGGCATCATCTCAGTAATAAAGAGAGAAAACAAATTATCAGTGTTAATAATGACTATACAGACATTGTTGATAAGAGGTTAGTATGAGCCAGGTATGGTGACACATCCCTGTAAATCCTAGCCACTTAAGAGGCTGAGCCAGGAGGATCACAAGTTTGAGGCCATCCTTGGCAACATAGTTTGACCATGTCTTAAATATTTTTAAAAAGTGAGGATGCAGGGGTGGGAGGAGCTAGGGATACAGCTCAGTGGTACATCTCTTGCCTCCCATAAACATGCACAAAGAAAGTTAGTATGAAAAACTTTATGCTGATAAATTTTAAATTTTAGATAAAAAATTCCTGCAAAATATACATTATCAAAGTAGAAAAATGAAAGAGCTCTATATTTAGTAAAAATATTTAATTTATAATTAGAAGCTTTCCCACCTAAGTGACTTCAGTCTCAAATTGCTACACTGGTGAATTTTTCCAAACATTCAAGGAGTAAATAATACCAATCTAATACAAACTCTGTTAGATAATATAAAAAGAAGAAACATACCCAACTCAAGTTATGAAGACAGCAAAACCTTAAAAAAAATATTATGATCAAAGAAATGTCTCCCTCATAAACGTAATATTATAAGGTAACAGAATATTACCAGATACTAACAATATAGAAAAAGACTAAAAGGGATTTATTCCTAGAATGTGAAATTGTTTAAATATTCAAATACCAATAAACATAATGTAATTTATCATTAAGGTAAAAAATCATTTCATCAAACATTAGTTGCAGATGAAGCACTTTACAATATTAAATACCCATCTGTCATTTTAAAAAATAAAGAACTTTCAGCAATCTAAAAATACATTTCCTGCAAACAATATTAACTGCAAAACACTGAATGTTTTCCTATGAGTTCAGAAACAAAACAAAAATATCTCTTCTTACTTAGCCTTCTATTCAATAAGAAAAAGTAACCAAAAAAAAAAAAAAACATAATAGACTTCTAATTTCTAGTCCAGCATATAAGGAGTGTATAAGGCATTTTGGATAGAGTATAGTCATTGCTTTATTCTAAAAACAAGTAAACAACTTAATAAACAGAAAAACAACAACTTTTCTTAGAAGATTCATCAGAGAAGAGAAGTCACACAGAAAACTTCTGTCCCTAGAACAGGAAAAAAAGGCAGGCAGATCCAAAGAGTCACAACTTACCAGAGCAGAAAACCATGAATAGAAACTTACATGGAAACAAGGTTGGGAAGGAAATCCAGAACTGTAATGAACAAATTGTGGGATGCTAAATGTGGACAACTCTGAGAGTTAAAAACTCCAGGTACTCTCAATTGTAAGAGTCCTCTATAGACATGATTTCATGAGTTTTACATCTATGAGCTCTACCAGTGATTCTTAGAGGAAAATCCCCTCAGACTTATAGCAGGAAGGGGGAAAGGATCCATTTTGAAATACCCTAAACATCTGTTCTTCTTAACAAATGCTACTCTTAGAAGAAAATATTTTACCAGAACCTAATTCACTATTTTCTCAGTGTCTAAGTTACCTCAGGGAAGAGAAATACCTAGTTCCAAACACACCAGCTATTGTGTCCCAACTTAGTGGGGAAAAAAGTGGGTAGTACTAAGGTTCACAGTCTGAGGACAGAGGCTCACCAGAAATCTGAGATCTAATCATGAGATTACTGAATGTCTCTCTTCTCCCCACACCTAGTTAATATATGACTAAAGGCTTTTTACCACAGTTCCTTTTACCTAATTACATCTGTTTTTCAAGAAAAAGTTGTAAGACACAATAAAAGGCAAATACGTCATTTGAATAAACTGAACAAGCATCAGAACCAGAATCAAATGTGGTGGAAATCTACAGTTAATAACATAGGAAATTTTAAAGTGTGTAAAAGGGTTTAATGGTAAAAGTAGACAACATGCAGGAAAAGAATAATGTAAACAGAAAGATGAGAAGGCTAATTTTTTAAGTGGTAGAAATAAAAATCATTGTAGCACATGAAGAATGACTTTAGTGGGCTCATTAGCAGATTGGATACAGCCAAGTAAACAATCTATGAGTCTGAAGATATATTGTCAGAGATCTCCAAAACTCAAGGGGGAGGGAGATTTTTAAAATGAGAGAAAGAAGCAGAATATCCAAGCAATATTACTAATAATTTTTTCAAATTGATGTCACACACCAATAGGAACTGTAGAGAACACCAACAGAATACAAAGCATGATAAGTTAAAAGAAAGAAAGATTGATTGATTCATCTATGTATATCATATCATCATATTCAAACCTCAGAAAATAAAAAATAAAGAAAAAATCTTAAAAGAAGTTAGATGATGTGGGGTGGGAGGTGAGGGAAGACACTTTCCCCACATATTATCCACAGATTGGGTAACTAATTAACAATAGAAGTTATTTAGCTCACAATTCTGGAAGCTTGGAAGTCCAAGATTACAGAGCCACTTAGGGTGAGAACCTTCTTGCTGCATCATCATAACATGGTGGAAGGCATCACAAGGTGAACACAAGAGAGGCAGGGAAAGGGGACAAATTCACTTTTTTAAAAACTAGGAGACCACTCCTGGGATAACAATCCCACTCTCATGAT
The DNA here is from genome assembly GCA_025594165.1 of Tamias sibiricus. Lineage (NCBI taxonomy): Eukaryota > Metazoa > Chordata > Mammalia > Rodentia > Sciuridae > Tamias > Tamias sibiricus. The sequence continues at coordinate 54,623,954 of CM046657.1, read as the reverse complement.
AATGGTATTTAATATTTTCACGAAGGCAGAATTCTTATGACCTAATCACTTACTAAAGGTCTCACCTTTCAACACAGTTACATTGGGTATTAAATTTCCAACACATGAACTTTGAGGAACACATTCAAGCTATAGCATCATACAAGTAAGAAGTCCATCAAGTGAAATATTTCAAGTATTGAGAGGAAAAAATACTCATTTACAATTCTGTGCCCTGTGAAACGATCCGTCAGAAATATATAGGATAAATAAACTCTTCTCACACAAATGAAAATTGAAGGAATCATGTTACCAAAAGACCTGCCTTACAAGAAACGTTAAGAAGCTCTTCAGAGAACAGAAAAATGATATAGGTCAGAAACTCAGATGTACATAAAGAAAGGAAGAGTATGAATAAATAAAGGTAAAATAAAAATTTTTAAACATTTTCTTTTTCTTAATTGATCTATCTGATAAGTTTATTTAAAATAATAATAGCAACAACATATTTGACTACATGTATATACATAATACATACATATTACATAAATATGTATACTTAAACATAAGAAATTTTATTTTTAATATACATGCTTATGTGTGAGAGGTATGACAATATTATAAGGGTCAGAAGAGAGGAATTAGAAACAGTTCCTATTATTTGTAATATATATGAAGCTGTGTAGTTATTTGAAAGTAGACTTGAATAGCTGATACAAAATCTAGACTAATTACTGTCACTAGTAGATAGATATCAGATGTGCTAAGAAAGGAGAAAAAATGGAATCATATAAAAGGTATACCTAATTAAAACTACAAAAGGCAGAAAATGTGGAAGGTAAAAATAGGATCAAACAACAAAAGCAAAAAATAGAGAATAGTACCATATGTGGTAGATATTAATGCAACTATATGTATAATAATGAATGTCAACTATCTAAATGTATCAATTAAAAGACATATTGTCAGATTATATCAAAAAAATAATTGTCAATTATATGTTATCTAAAAGAAACCACTTCACCAAAAACACACATATTGATTAAAGGAAATGGAATGGAGAAAAATATGTTATGCTACACTTATCAAAAGACATGATAGGAGGCTGAGGCAGGAGGATCGCGAGTTCAAAGCCAGCCTCAGCAATGGCGAGGCACTTAGCAACTCAGTGAGACCCTGTCTCTAATAAAATACAAAAAAGGGGCTGGGGATGTGACCCAGTGGTCGAGTGCCTCTGAGTTCAATCCCCAGTACCACAAAAAAAAAAAAAAAAAAAAAAAGACATGATAGTAGCTACAGTAATTTCAGACAAAGCAGACTTTAAAAAGAAGGTCATCATGGCTGGAGGAGGGTATTACATAATACTAAAGGAATCAATACTTCAAAAGACATGACAATCCTTAACGTCTATGTACAACAACAAAACATCAAAATATGTTAGGCAAAAATGTCTAGGAGAAATATAAGGGTCTGCTACCACAGTAGAAGATTTTACCACCCCTCTATCAGAAATGACTAGATACAGCAGATAAAAAAAAAATCAGTAAGGACATGGTTGAAGTCAATAACACCATCAGTCAACTAGACATAATAGACATCTATTGACTATTTTATTCAATACTAGCAAATTATACATTCTTCTAAAACTCACATGGAATGTTCACCAAAATAGAATACATTTGGGGCTGTAAAACACAACTAACAAGTTTAAAAGAGAAATCATACAATCTCTGCTCTCAGACCACTGAGGAATTAAACTTAGAAATCAATAACAGAAATATAGCTAGAAACGTCTCAAAATACATAAAGATTAAGCAACACACTTCTGAATAACACGTATGCCAATTAAAAATGTAAAATCTTTTGCATCAAATGCAAATGAAAATACAAATTATCAAAATTTGGGGGACATGGTAAAAGCAGTGCTTTGAGGAAAATTTGTAGCATTTATCTAAAAATCAGTAATCTTAGTCTCCACTTTGGGAAACTAGAAAAAAAAAAAAAAAAAAAAAATCAAGTCCAAAGTAAAAGAAGAAAATAAATAATAAAATTTAGAACAGAATTAATTGAAATTGAAAACAGAAAATCAACAAACTGAAAGCTAGTTCTTTGAAAAGATAAATAAAATAGATAAGCTTCTAGGCAAACCAACCAAGAATAAAAGAGAGAAAATATAAATTACTAATATCAGAAATAAAGAGGAGGAATCAGTATAATAAAAGGATAATAAAGGAACTATCAACCAATGCCTGTCATGATCATAGGTGTAAATGTCCTCAACAAAACATTGCAAATCAAATCCAACAGTGTATGAAAAAATGTTGTGTACCACAAAAAAGAGGAATTTATTCTAGGTATGTGAGGCTGATTCAACATTAAAAAATCAATTAATATAATCCATCACATCAACCAGCTAAACAGGGAAGATCACATGATCATATTACTAAATACAGAAAAAAATAATTTGACAGAAGCCAATGCCTATTCATAAGTCAAAAAATAAAGAAAAAAAGTGTTCAGCAAATTAGGAATAAGGGGAACTGCCTCAACTTGAAAAAGAAAAGCTGCAAAAAAAAAAAAAAAATACTGCTAACATCATACTTAATGCAGTGATACTTAAAGCTTTCCCAAGAAGTTTAGGGAAAAAGCAAAGATATTCCTTCTTACCACCAGTTTTCAGTATCATATTGGAAGTCCTAGCTAATTCAATATGACAATAAATGCAAATAAGCCCATACATATTGGGAATAAAAACATAAAATTGTCTTTGTTCACAGACAATATGAATTGACTAAATAAATAAATCTCCTGCAAATATGCAACCAATGAACAAATATAACAAAGTTCAGAACACAAGGTGACTATCCAAACGTCAATTATTTTCCTACTATCAGCAATAAACAAATAGAATCTGAAGTTAAAAACACATTACAGGGGCTGGGACTCAGTGATAGAGCATTTTCCTAGCATGTGTAAGGCACTGGGTTTGATTCTCAGCACCACATACAAATAAATAAAATAAAGGTCCATCAACAACTGAACAATAGTGAAAAAAATGTTTAAAAAAACACATTACAATTTACATTAGTACCCCCAATAAATGAAATATTTAGATATAAACCTAATGAAATGTATACAAAATCTATATGAGGACAACTATGAAACTCTAATGAAAGATATCAAAGAGTAAATAAATTAGAAATATGCCATGTTTATAGACTGAAAGACTCAATGTGGTCAAGATATCAATTCTTCCTAACTTGATCTATACGCAGAATGTAGTCACAATCAAAATCTCAACAAATTATTCTGAGAATATTAACAAAATGAGTTTAAAGTTTACATGGAGAGGCAAAAGACCCACCATAACCAACCTATTATTGAAGCAGAACAAAGTCAGAGGACTGATGCTATTCAAGTCCAATACTTACAATATGACAGTAACCAAAACAGTAACATTGGCAAAAGAATGAAAAAATTGATGAATAGAGTAAAAAATAGATGCACATAAATATGGTCAACTGATCTTTGACAAGGAAGTAGAAGTAATCCAATGGAGAATAGATAAGTCTTTCAACAAATGGTGCTGGGACAACTAGATATCTATGTATAGAAAAGGAATCCAGAAACAGACCTGATACCCTTGATAAAAATTAAATAAAAATGAATCATAGACATAAATTTAAGATAAAAAAGTATTAAATTCCTATAAGATAACATAGGAGACAACCTAGATGACCTTAGTATGATGATGACTTTTTAGATAGAGTATCAAGGATATAATCCATTAAGGAAATAATTGGTAAGCTGGACTTCATAAAAATTAAAATTTTCTGCTCTTCAAGACCCTGCCAAGAAAGTGAGAAAAGAAACTTCAGACTAGGAAAAACTTTTGAAAAAGACACTTTTGATAAAATAATGCTATCTAAAATATACAAAGAACTTTTAAAACTCAACAATAAGAAAACAAAAAATCCAATTTAAAAATAGCAAAATACCTCCATAGACACACCAAAAAAATGATACACAGAGAGTAAGCATATGAAAAAAAGTTTAACATCTTTGTCATTAAGAAATTACAAATTAAAATAAAAAGAACAGCCAGGCGAGATGGCACACACCTATAATCCTAGTGGCTCAGGAGGCTGAGGCAGGAATATCTCAAGTTCAAAGCCAGCCTCAGCAATTTATGAAGGAACTTAGCAACTCAGCCTGTCTCTAAATAAAATATTAAAAAGGGCAGAATTGGGCTGGGATTGTGGCTCAGCGGTGGAGCGCTTGCCTAGCATGTGGGCGACCCAGGTTCGATCCTCAGCACCATGTACAAATAAAACGCATTGAATAAAACGCATTGTGTACAACTAAAAGCAAATAAATAAATAAATAAATAATTTTTTAAAAAAGGGCTGAATTAAGCATCCCTAGGTTCAATGCTCAGGTATAAAAAATATCAAAGTAACAATGAGATACCACAACAGACATTAGAATGGTCAAAATCAAAAAATCACTGCTCTCATTCATTACACATAGGAATGCAAAATGTTACAACTACTTTTGAAGACACTTTGGCTGTTTCTCACAAAACCAAACATTCTTGAATTATATAATACTGAAATCATGCTCTTTGATACTGTCCCATATAAACTGAAAACTTATGTCTACCCAAAAACCTGCACATAAATGTTACAGCAGCTTCAATCATAATTGCACAAACTTGGAAGCAAACAAGGTATCCTTCAGTAGGTGAGTAGATAAATAAACTGTGGTCCAAACAGGCACTAGAATATTATTCATCACTAGAAATAAGAGATATCAAGTCTTGAAAACACAAGGAGGAAACTTAAATTCATCTTACTAAGTGAAAGAAGCGGATCTGAAAAGGCTACAATATGGTTCTAACTATATGACATTTTGGAAAAGACAAATCTATGGTACAGTAAAAAGATTAGTGGTAACCAGGAGCTAGAAGGAAGGATGAATACGCAGAACGCAGGGGCTTGTTAGAACAGTAAAACTATTGTGTATGATATCACAATGGTAGATACCTGTCATTACACATTTGTCAAAACCCATAGGGTGTGCAACATCAAGGCCTAGTCCTAATGTGTACTTGAGTAATAATGATGTCAACATAGGTTCATTGATTGTATCAAAAGTACCCCACTGGTTGAGTATGAGGATAGTGGGGGAGGCTGTGTATATAGGGGCACAGAAGGAATATGGGAACTCTCTGTAATTTCCACTCAGTTTTACTATGAACCTAAAAAATTGCTACAAAAATTGTTTATTAATTTAAGAAATTATATAGAGTAGAAAATAAATGAAATTTATTATTCACAATTTGATCAGACTTATGGAAATAAATTTAAAGACTAAAATAAATTATTAGAATTAGTAAGTATATTAGCCAATTCACTGGGTATGAAAATAATATTAAAAATATATTGATATATATTTTTAAAAAATAGAAACTACATTTAGAAAACAATAGATTTATAAAATATGCAGGATTTCTACATATATACATAGGAAAAACCTATGAAATATTATTATTAATATAAAACTTTTAAAAGCTCAAATAAATGGAGGTATATTGTGCTCATACTTTGTAATTCATAATATTTTTAAGATGTAAATTCTGCCCAAATTGATACATAGATAATTGCAATAATAATTTAAATTATGGCAAGATTTTTTGTTTTTTTAAAACAATAGATTCTAAAAATTATATGAAAGCATAAAGGACCATGAAGAGTCAAGAAAGTTTTGAATAAAGATAAAATTAAAAGAGTAGATTATTATACAAATATATTATAGGATTAATTATTAAATACTGTGCATCTTTACAATGATAGACAATAGAAACAATGCTACCCAGCAAGAAAAGAGAAAACACTATACCTTCAACAAGTATCCATCTCAGAGATATTTTCTTGGGTGAAAAACATTCAGATACAAGAAAGTTTTAATTCAATTTATATGAAGTTTAAGAACAGAGAAAATTCATCTATGAGAGAATAGTGATTAACTTTCAGAGGTTATGACTGGGATAGAGAATGGGGAAGTCTTCCAAGATACTAGAATATTCTCTCTCTTTCTGTGGATGGTGGTTATATGAGTATAAACATATATAAAAATGTATTGAGTGGTACCCTCAAGATTGTACTGGGGAGTCATATTGGTCAAATTATATTATTATGTTGTATTGTGTGTATGTACAAATATGTAACAACAAATCCCATCAGTATGTACACCTATAATGCACCAATAAAAAAATGTGGAAAATTTTACAAATATATTCCTGTAAAAAAAGATTTTCTAGCTTTAAAAAATTGTCTATTTTACCACATGCATGTTATACTTCAACACATAAAAATAATTTTAAATAAAAAATTATTACCCTGGGTTCAGGCAAATTCTTATGGAATAAATTACATAAAATAAAATGAATAATATTTTGTAATGTTACTTCCCCCCACCTGTCAAAGTGGGAATATTTTATCTATCAAATCTCCACAGACTACTACAAAGATGAATAAAACTATTACCTAAGACAAAAAGAGGTCATCTAATATTTGGTTATGGATAAGTCATACTCCCCAGAATAAGAGAAATAAAGCTATAATATCCCCAGGTGTCTAAAGATGTATGTTATCTTTGCCTTGTATAAATAAACAAACATACAAACAAACAAATAAATAAAAATTGCCTAGGTGCTGTATCTGGAAATAAGGTGGTACCTTACTTGAGACCACTATCACAGAAAGGCAGTAGTTGGGGAGTAGTAATGAAGCAATCCATGAAAGCATCTCCAACCTTTGATTTCATATCCACCAAACACCCTTATAAGAAAAAGGTCCAAATTCCTGTATATTGCTTAAAGGACCCTCACGTTCCAAATTTCACTTATCTCTCCAGCCATTCTTCCCAAAACTCTCCACTCTCTCCCTTCTTCTCCATTACCTTGTCATAGTGAAATTCTTTCATTTCCTTCTAAGCACCAGCTGCTGCCTGCTAAATTCTCTCTTGCCTGTGACCTTTACATGTGCTCTTCTCTCAGCTTGACACACCCACCACTCCCTTTTATTCAACTAAACTCCAATTCATTCAGTCACAATACAAAAGTCCTTTATTTACTCAGGGATGCCTTCAAAAGACTCCACTGAAATAGTAAAGTACCTAAATGACTTTCCTTATACTTCATTATAGTAACTTCACCATCTAGCCTCTCTGCCAGACTATGAGCTCCATGAGGCCAAGACTCCCATCTACCTGTTCACTGGTATATCCTTAATGATCAGCATAGCCATTAGCAATGGCAAACACTAAATAAAAATGTGTATCATAGATGAAAATGAATGCATAATAAAAGGATTTGGGATACAATAAACCTTACTTGGATCCTCAGAAGAAGGAAACAGTATTTTGTATACTACAATGTTAAGATTATGTTTTATTTTCTGTAATTACTTTTTATTCTTCCATAGATTTCAGTTCTTTTTTAATATACCAACTAAGAGTATCAAAGAAAACACTGTGAAGGGGGTCAAAGATCCTTATCTCACTGTTCCATGGTAGTAGAGATCCAAGAGTGAAAACAACTAAGGCAAGGTACACTCTGAGGTGGCAGATGCAGGAGATACTGTAAACCACTCACCCCACGGAAGTGACCTTCTGGAAGACATTCTTGACCCTTGAGTTTTGTACAGTTTTTCTTAATAACAGAATGCTTTCATTTAAATGAAAAGAAAAAGAAAAAAAAAAAAAAGACCTACAAATGAATGATGGGCAGCTTATAAATTCAGTGTTGGCTGGATCAGGCCATTAGTCTTTAAAAGAATCATTTCTCACAGAGCTAAGGCAGGAAATTAAGTAATTGCCAGTGTTTTTTAAATCTTCTAACTCAACACAAATTTTTTATCAATTTTAACCTGGCTTCATTTTTAACGTTTCCATTTTGAGTAAAAGGAAAATAAAAGCTAAAATTATGCTTTCGAACAGGAAGAATATTATAGCCACAGAAAGAATGAAATCTAAATCTATTCCCCTTTCTTATTATTTTGAGAGGGAACATGAAAAATGACAACAATTCCCAACCACGTATTGTTCTGCAGATATTCCAAACACTGACCAGTTCTCTTGATTACACAGAGCACAAAGGCTCTTTCAAAAGCCCCCTGCACAGCTTGAAGATGAACTCCATGTGCCTCTTAATCCTCTATTCAAACTTGGCAACAGTTAGTGGTGTCGAAGGGAATCCAGCTATGAACTAAATTAGAAGCTGATAATGTTATATGTCTATGAGTATAGGCTCTATGCAAGCATCAAATGTGAGTACTTAATAATTTCTTGCCACTAAATGGCAAGAACTCACATTGCCTTCCTGACCAAAGCGCATCACCAATGTAACCCTGAAAATAAATCAGTTGTCAGTATTCAAAGATCTGAGTGTATAAAGAGAAAGCTAATAAAATATACAAACATAATCCAGATACTGAGCTGGAGGGATATAATAACCACCAAGATAGGCAGAAAACAATCTTACAATGCCTCTCTGAAGCTTAAGCTAAAGTGTGTTTTTACTGAAAAAACAAAATTAAAAAGCCAGTCTAAAAGTACATTCTTTAAAAGTAAGAGACAATGTCTTAGAGTGCAAGTTCTGTAAATCATTGATGATAGCTACAAACAAAAATTGTAATATTTAAAGAGAGCTGCACATTATAACAATACTGTCACAAGGATGATATTATCTGTAGCTGTGCAATCTTTACAGTCGTTATGTTAGCCAGATAACAGTGGTTTTTACACGTGAAATCTTACTTTCCACACAGGTGTTTGAAATACAGGCATTGCTTTCACCACAATAAATTGCCTTTGTGTTTCACTACAAGAAGAAAAACTGTAGTAACATCCTAGGGTCAGATCAATGACGCATTAAGATCAAAGTACAGAGAAGAATTCTTAGGTCTTTCCTGAGTTTGATGTAAGAATCTTGAAGGCCAACATAATTAGTCGCTGAGAAAGAAGATCCCATGGCCTGTTTAACAGTTCCATACTTAGAAAAATCTACCACTTCAGTCAGCTGCTAACTCTTAACAGCTACTCTATTCTCAAACCTCATACAAGTCTTGTCAAGCTATCTACTGACAGATGATTTCATTCCCTCAAACTCACCTGTCTTATTTCTTTATATGATATTCTCAAAACCCAAAACTTAAACATTTGCAGGTAAACTAAGAATTTGGATGATCAGAGGGTTTATTTCAAATGGCTTCCATGAATGATAACAAAAGCAATAAAAGTATTAATAATAACAACGATGGTGATGAGCTTCAAACTTAAAAGAGCCTCTGATAAGAGTTAAAATGACTCAGAACAATAGCCTTGATTTCATCCTAATTTATAGTTTTCCAAGAACCCCTAGAGTTCTCCTAGACATAACTTCTACATCATAATACTGCGTCCTAATCACTCCCATTGCCTTCCTGACCAAAACAAAATTTCCAAGATCAATTACACTCAGTTTATTATAGTTTCAATTGTACTACAGAAAGGGAAAGCATTCTATGCCTCTTATTTTTTAAATTTTTGTGAGGAACTATTCTGAGAAACTGTTGTGAACCACACATTCTTGATAACCTTCAAGTGAACTGTTCATTAAAAAAAAAAAAGGCCTGGTCCATGAGTACTTGGGAGTTTGTGTATTTATTTCCTAAAAGTCTTCAAGTAACAGCCAATGAGCACTTGGCAAAATATCAGAACAGAATTACAGACGTAAGTAACTGGGAAAAGCAAGTATTAGAAATTTTTTTGGATGTTCATCAGTGAACGGCATTTTGCATATAAAAAACTCAAGATCAAAGTTTTTTTCCAACTTCAAACACAAAAAATGTAAAAATAGTAGAATTCATGTATATTCTTCAGACAGATTCCTCAAGTGTTAACAGTTCACATTTATATTACAGTTCATATTACCTCTCTGTCCCTCTCTTTAGAGTACACGCATTTTTTTAGAATTTTTATTCTTTTTTTTAATTTATTTATTTTTTATTCTAAGATGTTATAAATGACAGCAGAATGCATTACATTTCATATTACACATATAGAGCACTTTTTTACAAATCTCTGGTTGTATGCAAAGAATTTTTATTCTTTAAATTTAGAATGTATAGTAAAAATACTAGTGCAAATTTATTTAAGTTAGTTCCATCCACCCTACACAGTGTACTTTCAGTATGGTTAGGTCATTTGAAAAAAGTTAAATTCTTTTCTGTTTGTATCCATTTTTGTTCTTCATTCATGTGCTTGTTTGTATATTTAGTATGAGATAGAGTAATATGGTTCCAAAAGACACAATTATACAAAATAGTAGTCACAAGTGCCACCTCCCCACCCTTCCATCCACTTTACCCTACTCACACCAGCCCCATCATTTTAATGCCATATGTACCCATCATTTCTATGTATTCAGTCTCAATAATTTCTTGTTTACCCTTCCTCTGTTTCTTTTTCCATGGCTGAACAGATAAATGTATGTTTTCTAATTTCTCCATCTTTCTACACAAAATATAGTGTTGAGAAATGTTCTTCCACATACACATTGGATTTCACTGGCAATAACTCTGTATCAGATTATAGTTTCTTCAATCTTTTTTTGGTTACATAGTACTCCATAACCATGACATGACCATTTCATAGTTTATTAAATCTCTCACCTATGTATGTATATTTAGGTTGTTTCCAATAACAAGTAATGATGCAGTAAATATCTTTGTTCATGTGTACACTGAATTTTTAAAGTTATAAATTCAGGGTAAATACCCAGGAGGGAACTGATGGGTCCAAAGAAAGTTCTTTGACAGATTCGGTGAAATCCACTTCCAAGAGAGTTGTGCCAATATGCATTACCTTTATGAATTAAGGTTTCAATATTGGATGGACATCAGGCAATAATGGACAGTATTACGGATATGCATTACTGGCTCAGGAGGATCCCAAGTTCCAGGGAAGCCTCAGCAAATTAGTAAGGCCCTAAGCAACTTAGTGAGATCCTGTCTCAAAACAAAAAAATAAAATGGGCTGGGGATGTAATTCAGTGGTAAAACATGCCTGAGTTCAATGCCCATTACCAAAAATAAATAAATAAATAAATAGACACAGTAAACAATGAGTGAGTCCCAGTTTATTGCGAGGTATGGGAAGGAAGAACCCAAGTGAAGGCTTCCTATTCTCCCAAATCAAGAGCTAAAACTAAAAGTTCATGGAGACAAAGGTGGCTAGAATTCACAGAGCAAAGTATTGGGAAAAGGAGGGGCTGCACAGGGAGAGACATCTAGAGATATGCAGAGGGACCTCTTCTATATTCTACTGAGTAGTGACTGGTGCATACATGTGAGAACATTATAAAAAGCTAGGAAAATAACTACCTGAAAGAATTAGAGGGAACAATCCCAGTACCTCATAAAGACCTTGGAATAGTTTCTATCTTCACTATCCAAATTGGAAAGTTCTCAATTCAAGTGACATACCATGGAGTAATCAGAAAAGCTTCACCTCAGTTGAGGGGTAAAATTAGCCTGGGCTAGATAAACATCACCTTATTCTGCTTGTTAAAGCTTAAGAGTAAAACCCTGAAGGGTCAAACTACTTCCAAGTAACTTAATCCCAGAACAAGACCTAAGGACCTAAGAATATCTATAGGAATAAGGTAAAATCCATTATGTCTAGATAGAATAGGGGAAAAAAATTCTAGGCATGCAAAGAAACAGAAAATATGACTCTAATGAAGAGAAAAATCAACCAATGGAAATTGAATTAAAATGACACAGATATTAAAATTAACAAAAACACTAAAATAGTAATTAGAACTACAGTCTATGTTCACTAAGCCATGGAAAGATTGAAAAGGCTAAATGGACATATGAAATATAAACACACACATTCTGCCTTTTAGAAATGAAAACCAAAAATGTCTGAAAAAATATACTGGATTGTATTAAAGGCAAATTAAATATTGCAGAAGAAAAAAATCAGTAATCCTGTCAACAGCAATGGAAACTGTCTAAAATGAAATGCTGAGACAAAAAAAGCAGAAAAAGCTAACAGAGTACCAGTGAACTTGTGACAAACTTCAAACAGCCTAATATATGTATAATTAGAATCCCCAAAGGTAAGGAGAGAAAGCAGAAAAAATATTGATGGTATTAATGGTTGAAATTTTTTCAAATTTGAAGAAAACTGTAAACTTACAAAATCAAGAATCCCAGTGAATTCCAAGCACATGAAATATGAAGAAAACTACACCAAGGCACATAATTAAATTTTCAATAACTGTGAAATAAAAAAAAGAAATATCTGAAAATCAGTCCTCCAAAAGGCTTATTATATACTAAGAAACACAAAACAGGGTGATAGCTGATTCTTCATTAAAAACAGTGCAAGAAAAAAGCCAATTGTGCAACATATATGATTTATATTTACATAATGGTACACATATAATATTTATATAACATATAATACTATATTTTATATTTTACATATTAAGTTCTAATTATATGTGTTTATGTATGTGTGTATATATATATGTATATATATACATACATATATATGTGTGTATGTGTATATATATATATGTGTGTGTGTGCGTGTGTGTATATAATATATATATATTTTCCCCCCCTGGTACTGGAGATTGAACCCAAGGGTGCTCTCTACCTCTTAACAGCCTTTATCAATTTTGATGTCTCCAGTTTATACATCTTGTCCTATTGCTTTGACTAATACTCCAGAACAATGTTGACTATAGTGGTGACAGTGGTAATCCTAACCTTGTTCCTTATCTTAATGAAAATGCCTGTACTTAATCCGTAAGTTTCCCTCTTTCAGATAAGACTATATATATTTTATCATGTTAATAAAGAATCCAGAATATTAGATAAGGATTTAATACAAAAAATATATAAATAATTCTTCCAATTTGACAATAAAAAGACAATCTAATTTAAAAATAAGAAAAGGCATAGAATATACATTTCTCTTAAAGACCTACAAATAGCCAACAAGCACATGAAAAGATGTTAAACATTATTAGTAACTAGGGAAATGCAAATCAAAACCACAGTGAGACATCACACCTACTAGGATAGATATAATCAACAAAAAGAAAAATAACAAGTATTTTTAAGAATGTAGAGAAACTGGAACCCCTGTACATTGCTAGTGGGAAGGTAAATTGGTAGTCACTATGGAAAACAATCTGGTAGTTACTCAAAAACCTAAATATAGAATTACCATATCACCCAGCAATTCCATTACTAGATACATACACCCCCACCCTGCTTCCACCAAAAATGGAAAACACGAACTCAAAACCAGATACATGTATACCAATATGCATTACAATGTGCACAGATAAAAACAAACCAAGTGTCCATCAACAAATGCATGGATACACCATCACACACACACACACACACACACACACACACACACACACACACACGAATACACAATGGAAACTTATTCAGCCATAAAAAGGATTGAAATTCTGATATATGGTACAACATGAATGAATTTTGAAAATGTTATGGTAGGTAAAATAATTCATACACAAAGGGCATTCAATATATGGACAAGTAATATATGATTTTACGATACAAAATAAAATAGGTAAATTCATAAAGACAGAAAATAGAAGTTTCCACTTACAGGTGGGAAGACGGAGAATGGGGAGTTATTGCTTACTGATTTTAGAGTTTCTGATTAGAATATTAAAAAGTTTTAGAAATAAATGGTACTAACATATACATAAAAATGGATAAAATGGCAACTATACACATACACACACACAACAAAAAAATAAGAGTCCATCAATTTAAACTTTTTTGAACATTTTTATCAAAATTATGTTGAATATCCTTTTTCAAAATCAATAGTGATAATTCCAGGAGATTTTCCATTAATGTGGTATATTCTATTGAAGAATTTCCTAATATTGAACAAAGCTTGAATTACTGAAATAATTCCCACTTGCTCATTGTATAATCTGTTATTAGTATGCTGTTTGATTAAATTTACTAATATTTTATAGTATTTTCCATCAATATTTATAAGTGAAATTGGTCTGTAATTTACTTTTGTGGTCTTATCAGTCTAGGCATAATGTCATATTTACTTCATAAAAATGATTAGGAAGTTTCCCTCTATTTTTAATGCTCTGGAATGATTTATGGAGCACTGAGAATATCTGGTATTTGAAGAATTGAAAGCATTCCCTTGTGAAACCTTCTGGGACTAGTGCTATTTGTAGGGTATCTCCTTGATACTTTTCTAGTTGATAATTCTCTACATTTCTCTATCTTTAGAAATTGATGTTTTTATGCTTTCTGTTTTTAATGGTATCAATTTGGGCAACTTTTATTTTCCTAGAAAATTATGTATATTATCATGGTTTTTACATTTATTCACATGGAAGTATAAAAAACAGCATCTTTTGATTTTTATAATTTTCTATATTTTAACTATTATTTCCACCTGGTCATTTGATATTACCTGCATTTATGCTTTCATATTTGAATTGTTGATCAGCTTAGCTTATGCTTTTATTTTGTATTAATTTTAAACTATATTTTAATTTATTAGGCCAACTGCTTTTAATTTTCTATTGCATTCATTTCTGCTTTTACCTTTCTTATTTATTTCTTTGTGTTTCCCTTTGGTTTGTTGATTGGTATTTTTTTCTAGTTTATTAAACTTAGAATTTAATTAATTTGTTTTCATTCTTTAATTTTTATTGATTAGATGAATTATATTGATACAATTAAATTTTTTTTGTGGTCACCAATTTAATTGTATTCAAGGATTTTTAAATGTAGTGTTGTATTTACAATTTTTTTATCTAAATACAATTTTTTAAATTTTTCTAAAAGTTGTTAAATTTTTATTTTTTTAATTTCCAGCCGATCAATTTTGATTTTAAATTTTGTTAATGCTCGATGTTTTTAATTTTTCTTACCCAAGATCATGAATCTCTCTCATTTAAAGAAGACAAACAATATGTGCTTTCAATATGTGCAGGATTAGCTGACAAGTAACATAGAAGCTAAGGAGAGAAAGCTGAACATACATCTATTTCACAAATAATAAGTTAAACAATAATTACTACTTTTAAACATATTCAGCTTCTCTACAATGAGATCTTTAAATAGCATTGAATTTAACCACATAAACACATTTTGAACAACAAAAATAAATTATCTCAAAACAAAATACAAAGTGTATATATATAATATAATAGATATAAATTTTTAAATTATATTTAAAAATTATATGTAGTATCATTAGAATTTAAAAGTTTGTTCTTTATGAACCAAAGTAATTTCATAATATTTAGCAAAATATGTAATTTGGTCAATATTTCAAACCAATCAATATTTTATAATTATAGCTATTTGTTAAAGATGTGACAAACAGGCAATCTGATTTTAAACTTTGATGGTAAAATGGAGAATATTGCCACAAGATATAAATAAAAAATTACTTTTAGTGAGTGAAATTCATCAGATCAAACTAAGGTCCCATACACATTCTGAAAATTTTCTAGAACCTTGTTATACTTCCTGTTATCAGATGATATTTTCAGCTTTCCATTGGAAGGCTGTCACTGCATGTACTTCCAGTGTTATTTTGAGTAATAAAGCCCCTAAAGAAGATGCTGGCCTTGAGATAGATAAAAAGTGATAGTCATGACTTGATAATCAAGTGTTGTTTTATAGTTCAAATCAAAATGCTACCTGAAAATGTTGCACAGATATACTGGAAATACTTTCCTATCAGAAATTAAAAGGGCAATATTTCTGATTATGAAAGCACATCAAAACTAGTTCACAAGGGGTTGGGGTTGTGGCTCAGTGGTGCAGCACTCGCCTAGCATATGTGAGGCACTGGATTCGATCCTCAGCACCACATATAAATAAAATAAAGGTATTGTGTCCACCTACAACTAAAATAATATTTTTAAAAAACTAGTTCACAAGTTTTGCTTCCCCCAATTAATAGTTAAGTGAATGGAAGTAGGGGAGAATTCACCAACAGCTACTAAAAAAGAAAATTGAAATAACTAAAATGTAATAAGCCTCAAAAACTGGCAACCAAGGAAAGAAGCAGAGATGATGTGGGTAAGTCAATAAAATGCAACAATTGTCATCAATAATTTCAAATTATTTCAAAGCAAATTTTAAAGCAAAGTGAATGAGTTTTATTCTTTTTCATCTTTAGCCTGAAGTATAGCAAAAAAAAAAAAAATTGACTAGGAAAAAATAAACAAAGGCTTTTTCTGTCTGACAGACATGAAAATTCTAGGTCCACACAAAACATTTGGGGGATGATCCAAAAAGTATCCTTCTGCATTACTATTGGACCTTGACCCATTGATTCACAATTGGGCAGATAGGACCTTATGCTATAAGGCAAGTTGTAAATCTCAGAAAAGATGGCTCAGCCCGCAAATAAAAGATACGTGTTTTCTCAGCTGAGTTCTCCCTAATTCTACGCCACTATCTTCTCACCTCTGTGAAATAATTATCTTATAGATTTCCAAACAAACAAACAACAACAACAAAAAAAAAAAAAAAAGCAAAGAAAAAATAAGGACGAATCCTCTACAAAAATCCTGGAAGAAAGAAAGCATATAATGCTATAGAAATATGTGATTCACATATGAAGATGAAAGGCAGGTAGGCAGACTGAATGTGATAGAAAGTTGAGAATATTATCCCCTCAAACTCTTTTGATGTATGTGTGTAGCGGAGTCTCAACAATGAAATTGAGCCAATTAAGAGAAAGTTAAACCCAGATAAAGAGGTGTGACAAAAGAACTAATAGTGATTAGAAACAAATAAATATACCAAAAAATAGATCATGTTTAGTTTGGGGTGATAAGAATATAAATAATTATTCCCTAATTTGTCCTTTTCTGAATTTAAATTAAAAAACAAAAGGTTAAATGTGCTGTACTCATCACATTGCCCCAAACTAAAGATAATCCTTAGTAAACAAAGAGATGCAGAGATTAGAAACACACTTGTTTATTCTTAAGTATTTTTCTATAGCTAACCCATGAGCAATAGCAGCATCCACTAAGTCATTGCCTGTAGGGTAATTATTTGACTTTTAGCTCTTACTGACAAATCATCACCCTATTCTAGCTTGAAAGTGTAATTAATGTTATGCAAATAGACTAGGCAGTGGGCATTGGAAAGCTATGTCTTACTTTTTAAATCCCCCTATTACTTCAGAAAAAAAAAAAAATAAAGGAAAACAAATGAAAGACTAATGAATACAGAGTGGCAAAATCTTGAAAATTCAAAAATTTTGAAAATTCTAGAAGCTTAATAATAAATATATCAGGGTTCACTCTACCATTCTCTCTTTTTTATGCTCAAGATATTTTTGATACATTTTCTTAAATCCACCTTATAGTAACACAAAATAAGTATTCTTTGCAATTTGTAAACTTACTGTTAGAACAAAATACTTATTCCTCTGAGAATTTAGGCCAGTTGAACATAATCATCTATTTTGAAGTATTTTAATCAAATATTTTAATCAAATATTTTCCCTCCTATCACCTATGATCAAAGGGCCTACTTGACAAAGGGAAATGAACAAGAATATTTCAGAGAAATACATTTCAGAAAGGGCAGCCAGAGATGCCAAATGAAGTTGAAGAAGTGTAGCAACTTATACAAGGAAACCAAGCATGTCTTTTCATTCTTTGTTAAAGATTTGTCTAATTTTTTTTTTAACCATTGCATTCACTGTCTTAGCTTTCTTCAGAACAGACAGCAAATACTATCTTAGATGTTGACTTACAAATGATCAGAAGTATAATGGATTTAAATTGTACTTCACGAAAATTTAGTCTTCTGGGACTAAATTTGTTCTCTTTCAACCATAGTCATGATAATTACTAACAGTTTTTAGTTCTTCATATAATTGCATTTGATATTATTTGATATACATTAAATTAGGTACTTTAAATGTGTGAATTGTATTGATATTTACAAGTCTGTGGCAAGAGGCCAGAGAATTTAAGAAAGCTAATGTGTAGTAGAAACAGCATTCAAACTGACAGTCTGACTCCAGAACCTTTTGTCTTAACCACTAACTGATGTCTAACTAATGTATTTCTATTATTTTCTGTAAATGTTACTCAAAATGCTTCCTCATAAGATACAAAAATATGATACCTCATATTTTCAAAAATATGTAGAAGTCCTCCCTCAGCGAAGTTAAAGACTCTGACAGAGACAGATTAATTTAAAAGACCTAACCAAGAATTGTATTCCTGTAAGAGACTGTACTAGTTGGCAGTTCAAAAATCACCCAAAATCCCTTTCTCTCTCTCAACTCTTTCTACTAGAGAAGCTATTTAAAACAAAACAGTTTTTTTATTAGTCTCCTTTGTAGTGACTTGAACCTTATGACCTGGTTCTAGACAATGAGCCAAAGGAGGAAGTCTGCTTTGGTACTTTTGGGAAGACTTTCTTACCTGGAGTCTCCCACCCTAAAAAAGAGGAGCACATGGAATAATGGTTCTGCCATGCACTGTCCTCTGCTCCCTCTGTTAGAATGTGGGGTTAGTGTGGATTATTTATAATCAAGGAAATTTGCAGATGCAGACCAATCCTAACATTGTTAACCTCCTGTACTAACACCGTCAACCACTCACCTCCAGACTTTCAGTTTTGTGATAAAATTAAACATCCATTTCTTTAAGCTACCGTGTATTGGGTATTATGTTTTGTTTGCTCTAGCTTGTTATTGATATGAGGCCTAACGCATTCCTAACACAGAAGTTTAACCACTTAATTATGCCACCAGAAGTACCACAAATTCCTCATTTGCAAAAATTACATGAGATAACATTTGAGAAACTCTGAGCTTCTTATACACAGTGAAGTTTTCCTGGTAAACACTTTGATCTAAAACATAAATGTTCATCATACCTACCATCAACAAACACTCTACAGGGAGAAACTAAATGATAATATTGTCACCAAAGAATGCTTGCTTAAGGGGCATAAGAGGACCAGGTGCTATGGATTAAACAATGTCCCCCCAAAACTGTTGAAACTCTAACCCCCAGTATGATGGTATCTAGGGATGGGGACTCTGACAGTTAATTGTTTCAGATGAGATTATGAAGGCGAGGCCCTCATAATGACATTAATGCCCTTATAAGAAGAGATATCAGAGAGCTCCCTTTTATTTCTCTCATCCTTATATCATCCTTATACCTTATTCGCCCTTGCCATGTGAGGATGCAGGGAGAAGACAGTCATCAGTAAGCCAAGAAGAGAGCTCTCACTAGAAACCAAATCAGCCAGCACCCTGATCTTGGAGTTCACAGCCTCCAGAACTGTGAAAAATAAATTTCTGTTGTTCAAGTGACCCAGTCTATGGTATTTTGTTATGGCAGCCCAAACTGACTGAGACACTATGTGATCAGATCCTCTTAGAAGTAAGTAGATAATACAAAAAAGACAAAAAAAAAAAAAAAAAAAAAAAAAAAAAATGTGCTGCTTAAATTAAGTCTGGCCTTTCCTGTAAATACTTAACAAAAGGTAAATCCTCTCCATCAGCTACCTACCTTCCATTTATCCCCCAGCCTGCCACTGCTCGAAAGGATCCAAAACTTCTTTGGATCCATGGTGAAGAAAGAAAATCCCACATTCATTTATCTTTCTGTCATCCCTGCTGGGGGAAGGGAGATATAGAGCCTCACTCTACAGTCAGTTGTTCTTATAGCTTACTATACAGCAAATACTTAATAACATTGTGTTTGCAATTACCCAACATGGATTCAAATTGAGATTCTGCCAATTATTAACTTTATATCATTGGTTAAGTGAATTTTGCTGTTTGCAACTAAAGACAGTATCTACACCATCAGGTTATTGGGAATGAGATCATGTATAAAAAGTGCTTAGCCAGTAGTGCCTGGTATTATAGAAAGTATCTGATAAATGTCACAGACAAATATATATATATATATATATATATATATATATATATATCAGTTATAGGATCAATGATAGAGCAATGCAGACAAGTTTTACCCAAATATCATGAAATTTTTAGTTACCTTACCACAACTACTTAAGAGAAAAGCTGGACATCCCTCTTTTTAAGCTAGCTTATTAAAATGTTAAAGCATCTAAAAAAAAAAACTCAGCAAAGAAAATGCAGTTTATTCCAGGTACCTTCCATTTAAATAAAATATCCCAAATGATATCTATTATTATGTACCTGAGAGCTTTCAAGTTAAAAACTAACAATGTTTCAAATATCTCAACAAGACATAATTGCCTAATAAGTTTATCATCCTACAACTACTACAATAATTAAGACCTAGGGAAAAAACATAAAATAATATAATCTACTTTCTTCCCACAAATACACACTTCATCTGATCAAAACTATACACTAAAAGGTATTACTCAGAGTTCAAAGCTTAGATGCCAAGTTTTCTGACAGGTCTTAACTTGTACCTGCAAAAGGTTGATGAATACTACTCTTTCAGGTAAAAATTAGATCACACAAACTGATTTGGGGCCCAAGAGCACCAATATCAAGTTTAGAGTATGGGGTGGGGGGTGGATACTACATTTGACATACCCTAAATGTTACAAAGAGAATTAGAGAAAAACAAGTCCGAAGAACAAAAACTGGATATTATGAAACTGAGAAGTAAAGTAAATTAAACTGTCGCGGGCCAGCCATGGGCTGTGTGTGTGAGCTGTGAGCATTTTGAGCATACAAGCAGGCAGTACTGACGTTGCTGCTCTGTCTGGGCTGTGCATGTATGTGTCCTTTTCACTGCTCTGCCTTTGCTCCCACAGAGCACCTGAGATGGGTGTGACTTGCCAACATGTCAATCAGTCTCTGACCACAAGACATCATGAAGCTAGACTCAACCCCCTGAAACCTGACCCCTTGCCTTATTTGGGTAGAACTTTCTCAAATGGTTCCCCTCAATAAATAGGGCTTCAGAATGTGCTCCTCTCTCACTTTTTTCTGCCTCTCTTGCTTCCCTTGTGGGATCTGGGGCCAAGGAGTCGCCACTGAACCCTAAGTAAAAGGTACTTTCTGTTTATGTGTGTAATTATTTCATACAGACCCAAATTTACCTGGAGTGACCCTGAATGATTTAGTCACGTGTTGCAGCATTAAACTCTTCAGAAATCTGTTTTTTGGATTATTTGAAACTTTTATAGGACCTGTTTTTAATCTGTACAAGGTAAAATAATAAATTTGAGAAATTTAGGGTGAATCAATCATCCCTCTTTCTCCAGACTTAACATGATTTTTCAAAAGTAATACTACTTCAGGCCTTCCTTTCATATGACTATCTGTGAATAGTTTGGTTATTGTGACTATAATTTTTCATATATTAAATTTAGCATGTTTTGAATTGTATCAATTACAATATTGCTAATTAAATATTTTTTAATAGAAGTTCCTTGCCTAACTTCAAGAATATCATGCCTTAGACTTCTCATAAAATCAGAAGCTTACATATTCAAAATAAGTTAAAAGTTGCACAATTTAAGTATTGTGTAATAAAATACACTTAAACACTGATTTTACATTTTGTTTGATTTAATTTTTGAAAATCAGTTAACTTTTTATTCATGGAGAAAAATATTGGTTTAATTCATACATATTTTCTGCATTTTAGCTTTGTCCTTGAATAATACTAGGCCCACTAACTCTTGAAAAATCTACATTCAGATGTACACCTAGTTTTTTTAAGATAAATAAATCAGAAAAGAGTAAAGACAATTTCAAAATGACTCATCCCATGTTATTTGAATACATCTTTCATTGTTAACCCAAACTCCAAAACTTATCAAGAAGCGACTTGATCAAGAGAAAGCAATTTCTTTCTGAATGCTGCTCTCCAATAGTCTTAATAGCTACACCATGGACATGTGGATATGTTTAAGGGACTGTGTAAGAGTAAAAGATTTCCTTGGAGATGTCAGTTTTGTCAAAAATGCAGATAGAGTAATTCTGATGCCCCCAAAATAGTATCAAATTCATTTTCCCTACAAACATTTTGGATTTGGTCCTTGATTTATCAAAACCAGAGGTCTTTGTAAGAGGAGGAGCACTCCAATGGGTTAGCCCACCAAAGTGCTAAAATAAAATAGAAAGTTATAATACTTTATTTGGGCTGATTTTTTTATAGGAACCGTATGTATGACTTTCACTTTCTAGAAAGTGGTTTTCTCTTGAACACACATCAGAACCATTCATCATAATATAATTGCAAGTTGTCAGTCAGAGCCGCACCCTTAGCTTTGTGGCAAACCGCCAACACATCTGTCAGAAGCACTCATAAGCTTCCGTGTGTTATTGTAATCCTCTACAAAGAGAACAAGCCCATTCACCGATTTCACGTTTTCCAAATGAAACAATGACTTGCTTAAAACCCCAAATGAAATTGTTTTGTTTCCCTGTAGACCCTGAGCTACTTTTCTCACCAAGTGACTGATCAGACCAATATTGAAAGGGGATCATATATCTTCTATAAAATTGAGTTCTTTATGTTCTGGATATGCATGTTTAAAGCCACAGAGAGGTGTTGAGGGCATGCGTGTGTTTGTGTGTATATCTCATCTATTCTTAATTGCCTAAAAGAGAGACTGCATTAACGTATTATTTCAATAAGTTCCTTTACCTTAACTGTACTTCTATCATCCAAACACTACATATTGATAGAAACCAAATCCATTTTCAGTTATAGCAAAATGTACTCTGAAATTGTAGCAGATCAGTTCAATTATCATTGATTCAGATCATCCCTACAATTCAAAAGTATCAGCTCCCAACTGAGTAGCAGACAGAAAAGAGGATAAAATTACTTTTCACTACCATCTAATTAGAGTTAAACAAAGACAGCTCTTTTATTCACTCAATATCTGACTTTCAAAAGAAGTTTCCAAGTATCAAAGTCTAAAACATTAATAGCAACAGGATAAGCATCTTGTTTAAAAAAATAGATCCAAGGTGCCAAATGTTGACAAGTCATAATTTTTTTTCTGTTATCAGGTATTGAACCCAGAGGCCCCTAATCACTGAGCAATATTCTCTTTATTTTTATTTTTTAAATATTTTTAGTTGTAGATGGACATGATACCTTTATTTTATTTATATGTGGTGCTGAGGATTGAACCCAGTGCCTTACACTAGGCAAGTGCTCTACCACTGGGCTACAACCCTAGCCCTCTCTATTTTTTGGAGACAGGGTCTCACTAAGTTGTTGAGGGGAGTCTCAAACTTACAATCTTCCTGCCTCAGCCTCCAGAGTCACTGGAATTATAGGCATGTGCCACTGCACCAAGGTCACAATTCATAACTTTTAACATTGTTTTCAGTTGTAGGTTTCCCACTGCTACCTAAATGTTCTCACTCTCCTTGTAGCAGAGACTAGAACTGCTATGCAAGAAGATTTTTTATGCTTATTTAATTGCAGATTTGAATGAAAGAAATATAAATTACTGGTGTCAAAGAATTGAGTATCTCTTTCCTACAAGATGAGCAATTCACACACACACACACACACACACACACACACACACACACAGATAGATGTGATTTTTTTTCCTATTGTATTTCTCAGACAACATTACAACTTACAAAAATGATATAAACAAATTCTCCAAACACACCATAACTTTATTCTTAGTCATCAATAATATACATATTTAGTAGGCCCTGTGGTAACTATACTCATTCCATATATCTGGTAATAGAATACTAGGTCAGACAAGTGATTTCAATACATTCTATTATTTAATCTTAATTTAATTTGTTAATTAATGGTGTCATCTAGATGACAGTAACCTCACTAGAACACAATATTTGGAGAGGTTAATGATTTTCCCAAGGATGTACAACAATAACACAAATTCCTTTTTCCAGATTTCAAAAAGTCATGTGCATTTTCACTGAGTTATATGCATACATAAATATAAACATTAACATGCATGGAAGTTACAAAATATAGAGAAGATTTTTATGTTATTACATCTGTAAGTTTTATATGTAAAATATACTGTGTGTAATTACATAGAAAACTTATAGATCCATAATAACTTGTATATATAACTTCTCTATATATTTATAACTTACATATATGTTAATTTTTAAACATACAAATACCTTATGTGAAAAAGGACACTATGGATTAGTAAACATAAGGCATAAAATAATGTTCAGTAATTACAAGAAAAAACTTTAATTTAGGATGCCTTATCTCATGAATCTCAACCAATAATTTTAAGAGTAATATCTTTATATATTTATTTCACAATAAAATATGTAGTCATGAAACACAAATAAAATGCCTCACATCATACCTTTCATTGAGGTGAGGAGACACAACCAAGTAACTCTTTCACTGAATTTTCTAAGAGAATAATAGAGTATCTGATAAAAGAATAATGAAATCATGTGGGCCAGTCTTTGTTGGAAAGTAGTCCAGACATTCATTTGTTTTACTTCTCTTCTACAAACTGCTAGATTTTCTAGAATCAAAGTAAAGTTCATTTTAAAAAATACGTTTACAGCTTATCTTTTGCAACACTGCATAAGGAATGATTGTACATTAAGTATTAATACAAGATTTTCATAAATACAGTAACTATCAAATTGATGGGCTATAATTGCTTTTTGATACCCTTATTTTAAAATTACTATCCTCTAGAAATAAGTTTCCCAGGACAAAAACTGCCTACTATTCAAGTTCTAATGCAAATTTTTTTGTCAAAATTCATCACCAAAATGTTCATTTACCTAGAGACTATCTTAATCAATTGCTTTATTATAGTAATATTTTGAGAAAGAAGAAAAATTTTGTAAAGTCAAAACGACAAATGCAAATCACCCATACTATCATCTCTAGGTATCAAAAAACCCAATCCAATACTAAACAAAGTGTTTGGGTTGATAACATTAAGTAGTATGAATTGTTTTAAAAGTAATCATAAATCATAATGGTTATTTCCTTTAGATAAAATTCAATTCTTAAAAATAATGTATATATTTAATATCTGAATTCCTCATAATTCGTAAAGTTCAAAAATAGATGTGGAAACTATTTCAGCTAATGACCACAAGGCAAGAGTATCACTAATATTTTTTTAATTGCAATGAGAAAAATACATTTCCATAATAAGAACCTTTGAATCCTAGCAGTTTTTTAAAGTCTTTTTTTCACTATAAAAATATGTAATTCATTATTATTAAAACATTAATTTTTATTTTTGTTTTAGATCATAGCAAAAAAGTATAAATTTTGAAGTTAAAGAAATTTCAAACTAAATTATCAAAGCATATATGTACCAAAAAAACTACATTTTGATAATTCACTACTACTTTACCAGTATTCATAAGCCACCTTCCTAAAATGAATACTCTTACTACTTGAAGTATATGCATATCTTACTACTTGAAGTACTTGAAGTACATGCATGCATATACTTTTCTAATATTTTGGCAGGATATTAAATATAATTCTAAAAATTACCCATTTTAAAGTGACAAAATCAAAATTTGGTGTTTATATACACATACAGAAAGAGGGAGAGAGAAAGAGAAGCCAATATATAAACATATATGTATGACTTTGCTTAGGATCAAAGTCAAAATGAAAACATCGATTTTGACACCACTCAGTTCATATCAATTGGCAAAATCCAAACCGAATTTCAGGTACTAGATTACTCTATAGTATTCATGCAAAAAACAGCCAATTTTTGTTACCTATAGACAATTCATAAACAAAAATAAGACAACCTACTTTTTAGAAATAAATTTGACTAAAATTATTAAAATCAAAATACAACCTCAAAAACACTGAATGAAACTCTTGATAGATTTTGTAACAAGAAGTGATGATTTTGTGTTGCACAGTAAAAAAGACTAACATGCTTAAAATGTGAAACAATGCATTATTTTCAAATAATTTAAAAAGAGTACCTCTAAGACAGCTTAATAGAAAACAATTTTCTTTAAGCCATAATTTACTAAATGGATCAGAAACACACACACATACATAAACATACAAGAATAATATAAGACCCTTTCTAAAAACACTAAAAATTATTTATGTGGCTTTAACTTTATTTCAATTAAAGCTGATAAAATTTGTTCAAAAAATTTTTTTAGTTTGGTTTTCCTCTATGAAGCACTGCAGAGCTCACTCAAGTAAATGACACAAACAGACGTAACAAGAATGACTATATTTGCCATATTTTCTTGGTAGACCAAAAAGGAAATTCCATTAAAAGGTGATAGTGTTCTAAAATTACAGCTTAAAAAAAAAAATCCTCTAGATCATGTAATTCTTCTTTAAACAGGTATGATTTAAAATAACTAAAGTATCACCAATATATTAAAAGGAAAATTTGCTGAAAAATATAAAATAACCAAGTTCATATTATAATTATTCACTTCATAAGGCTGACATAATGCTGATATTTAAATAATGTGCTTACACTTAATAGTGAGATGGAATACTTCTTTTTTTCTTAGGCTAATATTTAACACAAAAAGAAGTGTTATTTTCAACACTGAAACGTTAACTCTAATTACCTAAAACTACTGATAACCCCCTCTCTAGAGTCTGCCAAATTGCCTTTGGTATCTACTGTAGTACAGAACTGGGTGTTCATGCTAATCAAATAATCTAATTAACATAGTTACTATATTTATAGTACACAGGTTATTAATTTTTACAGAATTTAGGTTATTTGCTACTGAACATAATTCAGTTTGTATTGTTTCAGAAATTATTTAAGAATTTGAAAATGTCATTGTTATTTGTCAATAGGCAAAAATGTTTGCTAAAAGAGTATTCAAACAGAATACAAATAAAACTAGTTTTAACTATATTTAGTTATATAAATATTTTCAAATTTATGTACTTCAAAGCCATTTAGTTTCTCCTGTACTCTCTGTTCTATATTCCCCTCCTTATCTGTACTTCTTTTATGGAACTTACCATTTTATATTAATACAACTTCTTTACATTCACTCACCCAACATATTTATTGATTATCTCCTATGTCTCAGGCAATATGCTAGTCTCTGGAAAGACAAAGGTGAATTAAGTCAATAAGATGCCCACCCTGGTTGAGCTTCAATTTAGTAGGGAATTACGGGCACATAACTAGGAAATTACAAACTGTTGGAAATGCTACAGTAGGGAAAGAATTCTTGCTCTAGAAACTCGTGTGCATTGGTGTGCCCCACATCCATACTAAACCTACCCCTCACCACTTCCCTTGTGCTTGTCTTCTGTAGTATTTTATTCAAATTTTTGTTCCATATACTAATCTCAGTGCTTACTTAATTTTTTGAGTATTTTGAATATTTTTCAAAAACAATGAAATATGTGTCGTAAACTCTACAAACACCCTCTTAACTCTTCCTAATTATGACTACTAACACATATCATATACCTAAAAAAAATACCTAGCATAGAATGAAATTGAAAATTAGATTATAAAGCATAATATGTGAAGCAAGCTATTTCTAGGTTTGTTTGAGAGGGTAAGTGCAATCAAGTGAAGCTAACCTGACCATAATGAAATATACCAGCCAGTTTTCTTTCATTAAATATGAGAAACAAAATTAATAACATTAACTAGACTACAACAAACATAAAAATAATTGACTGGAATTTTTATAGTTAACTGATATAAAATAATAATTATTAAACAATAATACCTAAAAAAATTTCTAAAATGCAGAGTGTTCAACTTCCCAATGTCTGGCACTGTACCTGATATGCAATCTGATATGCTCAGTAAATATTCATGAACAAATGAATGACCAAATCACCCAGTTTTCTATACATTCCGTCATTTTGTATCATATTATGATCACAAAGATTTGTTGATACCTCTGATATGCTGCTTAATCCTGAACCAATAAAATCCTATTCAATTATATTACCTATACTGATCTGCTATGACAGGACAATTACCTAAAGTTTTTGTAAATATTTTCAGTAGGCATGAGTTTTCTAATGAACTCCCAAAATCATGTCCATTTGTTTGAATCTTTCATTCTTATAGCTTCTCAAATAAATAAAATGTTAGTGTAGAAAAATAGCATATATCAATTTTTGTTATATGTCTTGTAAAATGATAAGATATATTGTTTCAAGGCAAAAATACAAATTCAAGCAAGTGGGCTTATTGAAATATAGGTTAACATAATAGTTTTTAAAGCCAAATCATGTGAATATCCAGTCCTTGACATATATAGTACTTCTGAAGAATATTTCCTTCTTTCACAAACTTCCATGGTCCACAATGATTTTCCAAATGAAGTACTAGATAAAAGCGTCTCAGTATACGCTGGGATCAATGCAGCTTGACCTAATGATGAAGCAATCACAGATAAAAATTCTAATGAAGTTTTAATCACCATCATGACTTCCCAGCAAGCACACCTGACAGCAAGAAATTGTTAGTATATACCAAGAAGAGCAGGACATCCCCATGACCCAAATACAAGTTCAAATTGCTTGACTAAAATGTTACTATAATATTTTATGATATTAACTAAAATATTGCTTAAACGATGACGAATCTGTTCAGGAAGTATTTATGAGTCACATGAATGGTTATGCATAGTGCTGCCTTATAAAAAAGAAATGCTTCATGCATATACTAAGAAATTACAAAATGCTTTTTATTATACTCTTCCTGTTATGTGTGCCTTGTTCGTATTTTGATCTTTCAATTACTATATAGCCTCATGTTCATTTTTTTTTTTAGTTTAAAACTTTCTTCTTTCAATCTTGGAATAAGTTTATAAACATTTTTTTCTTTCTTTTTTTATTTATAATAGTAATATGTATTACAATTCATAATGCACATATATAGCATCTTTTTACATACAACCGTTTGTACAAAGTATATAAGTACCATTCAGATCTTCAATCATGCATTTAGGATATTCATTTTTTACATAAAAAATTAATGTATGTTAAATAGTGGTGTCATAAATTTGGTTGTCTATTATTTTCTATATGTTGACATATTTTTAATTTATATTTTTAAAATTAAACTTTAACCAAATAAAAAGTGGTGGGATAGATGAAATATTGATAACTTTTGAAGTTGGACAATAGGTTCATAAAGGGTCATCATACCATTCTCTCTACTTTTGTGTAGGTTTGAAATTTTTTCTTCAAAAAAAGGTAATTTTTAACAGAAAAAAAGATTATCATGAAAAACACAAGAAAAATAACAAATTTTACAGTTTTTCAAGAAACATGAAAATATACTTTCTTGTTGTTTACATAATCGCATAGATGGATCTCTGAAAGATAAGTTTATTCTGATGAAATGAATCACTCAAGACAGAAAAATAACTTATTTGACTAAGTATCTGTAAGCAAGGAGACATGCTATATTTACTATCTCTTCCTCTCAGTCTCTTGTTTTAGTCTCTGTGTCTCTATCTCCCTCCTGCCCCACCACCCCACCACACACCCTCAGAGTTAACTATTCCTGCCCTAAAAGAATATCTCACCCTGAAGACAAATTAACGATGGTCAAATAAAGCATAGACCAACTGCATTTCTGCAGTCCTAATTAGATGAGTTTGTAACTCAAGTCACCTGGAACAGAGGGCCTCATCACACCCAACTACTCTACCTGGACACCATACTTATCATGTTGAATGGCAACACAGAGCACACAAAGAACAATAAAGTAAGTATCAAATGACCTAAATTTTTACTTCAGCTCCTCATTTACTAGCTGTTGAATACATTAATCTTTAATTTCCTTGCTTGTAGAATAGCATAAAAATAATATCTGCCCTTCCTCTCAAAACTTTTAAAAAACTTAAATTATGCTTGTGAAAACCCTTTGAGAACTGTAAACAACTATACACAATTACAGCATTATTAATCCAACAAACTAAGAACCAGAGATTTTCTGGTGCATCCCTTTATGCAATATACAGCATTATATACTTGATTTCACACACACAAGTTTAAGCATCTTGAATATTATCAGGGGCCCCTGAGTGTCCCATTCACTTTAAAATTGTGAGCAGGGAAGAAGAAAGATGTATTGCCAATAAATTTTAAAATGTCTTTAAGCTCATGTACACTGGATTTGCATTATAAAGAGGAGTGGGGGAGGAATAAAATCAAGCTTCTTAATAATTGTGTCTCCTATCTTCATATATACCCTTCAGGTTTTATGTTGCCTTTCATACTTCGTGGATATACTGTCTAATCGTTAATTAGATTTTACCTGAAAAAAAAAAAAAAAATGTTCAGGAGAGGGCATTAAGAAAAGGTAGAAGTCCAGTGCAATTTCCCAAAGGTCCAATATTCCCTGGGAACAGTCCCTGATTCAGAAGATTGCCTTCCCATCATATCCAATTTCTTCAAATTCTTGTTCAGCTTCAGATTATGCTAAGAGCTAGTCTATCAACATATTTGAATTTACAGTTATCCTACCCTTCATTCAATTTCTGTCCATATGGCCTGGTGCACCTGCTTTATGATATGCTTTTCAGTCCAGTTTTTACCATTCTCAAGTTCACAACATAATATTTCATAGGCTTGTGTCTGTTCACTTGGACATCATACTAAGGGTAAGAAAAGTAGTTATCAGAAGTGGATATCAAATTGGAGAAAGAATATACGATCAAAAGCTAAATTTTTCTTCAAATTGAAGAATTGACAAGCATTGCTACATTCCTATATGCCTTTTAGTAAGATATTTCCATTTATTAAGTATTTTAAGAAGCATTTATGGGTACATGTTATATGTAAGCCTATAAGGGTTTGTCAGTGGTTTACAAGGCAGTGAATTTTCGTAAGAGTTGAGCTGTCAAAAAGTACATCTTTGATTCCCCAGGAGTGCTACATGATGGCTCTATATAGAAGTATTCATTTGTCAAAGAGAAAGTATTTTATATAATACTTTGTTTCCCAGAACAAATTCAGAGATCAGGATTTTAATTTGTCTTATATTTACTTCTCATTCTCTATTAAATCATATTTAACATAAATGTATTCAATGTATCCATCTTTACAAATTAAAATGAAAGTTAACTTTTGATTTTGCTTTTTAAAATTCCAACTCAAAAATGCAAGGGTATTTGGGCTGGGGTTGTGGCTCAGCAGTAGAGCGCTCGCCTAGCATGTGCGTGGCCCGGGTTCGAACCTCAGCACCACGTAAAAATAAAGGCATTGTGTACAACTAAAAACAAATAAATAAATATTTTTTAAAAATGCAAGGGTATTTATAAATCAGATCAAGTATTATGATGAATTCCAAGCACTAAGAATTTGCATATTAATGGACCTAACTGAGAAAAAATAAAGTAGCAGCACAAAAACAAACTTCAAAAGTTAAAACAAAAATTTTAATTTAACATGAAAATAATTTCTATTAATTACTTGTATGCTTAAAACCAATTATTACTCCCTACTAAAATCAACCACATGAAGTATGTTACATTTGTCCTCAATATTTTTTTAAATATTTATTTATTTGCTTTAGTTGTACACAATACATTTATTTTTACGTGGTGCTGAGGATCGAACCTGAGCCGCACATGTGCTAGGCAAGCGCTCTACCGCTGAGCCACAATCCCAGCCCCTGTTCTCAATATTTTTAAACAAGATGAACTAACAGTCATCAGAATAAAATAATTTAATTTCACATAACAGGATGTATGAATGGAAATTGAGGTTCAGGGTATGGGACTAGATCTGTGTATATGAGGTAACTGACAAGTTTGGCATACTTTGGGGGCTTCTATCTCCTACTCTTTGAGCATAACTATATTAGGATTTTCATCTTTTAAACAGCTAAGGTTTTTAGCAGGCAGTAAATAATGTGAATTTGAAGAGAACTGGGGTATCTCACTTTTATCTTTTTAATCAAGAGTCAGATTGCTACGCCTAAAGACATTTTCCCTCTTCAACTTAAAGAAATGAACATGTCAGATAAGATAAATCACTAGACAGCTACTAACAAAAAACCCTAGGTATACCTCTTAATTTACTAAAACCCAGATGTACCCCAATCAAAGAATAAATGAGCACATAAGTGACAAACCCCCTAGAAAACTTTTTGGGTACATTTGGGCTTTTTCAGAGTCTATCAATTCTGTGTCTGACAAACCAGTCTTAGATTTAAATCCATATAAGAAATAAAAGCAGAAGCTGATTGGCCCAACAGGAAAATGGGATTTATCATAAGCCTAAAGTCCAGTTGAATATGCTATGATGATTATGTCCTGAAGAACACTAATACTCATCTTCAAGGAAAGAATATAAAGATGGAAATGGACTTCCTGCATTGCCACAATGGCTCTGCTGGGAGCTGAAACCTAATTAGGGTGATTAGATATGAAGTCTTTTAACAAGCATAATTTTAATAAAGCATAAAACCTGAAATTTCCTACACCTGCAATGATTTGCCATGTTTCAGTTTCAATTGCCACATTCACTGTACTTGTTTCAGTTACCACCTACAGAATGGAACAAGTCAACCCAGATGCACTGCCTCTCACAGTACCAAGAAAGTGCCTCACTCTAGGGCCATGAATCTCCACTTCTTCTGACAAACACAACCAAAGCATAAGATCTCTCAAAAATTGGAGTGAAAATATACAGCTCATAATCAAAGAGAAAATAAAATAGCTTTCAAGTTTTCTTAGTTGGTGAATTATTTCCAACTGAAACTTATGAAATCATCCATTTTTATGACACTTTTAATAGTAATATTTGGGATTATTAGCATGATAAACTTCTCACCTATTCATCTTTTACTTTAAAAATCTGCTCATCTTATGACTAACACCTTGGCATTCAAACAAATACTGTGCTGAGACAGAAAAAAATAAAACCTGTATAAATGACAGAGTGTTCAACCATGAACACATTGTCTTTTATGAATATTATAATCACAGAATCAATAAGCCTACAAAGAAAAAACAGGACACAAAACGTGTTTTGTCATTTCTGACGAAGTTATAAAAACAACAGACATTCAATATGCCAAGTGTTCTTCAATCCTTCATAATCATAGCCTTATTGAAGTGAGGACAAAAAGGGTCTAATTGCATAGGAGCAATCTCAATGTAATAGGTTATACACCCAGGCACTGCTGCACAATACAACAAAAACAACGTTCCCTGTGTATAGCAGAATGTCATCTCTCATTTTCAGGCAATTACCTTCTTTCTTGTCAACAGTTTTAATAACCTCCATCATCTCTAAAAGACTTTTGCTTCAGTTAAATAATTTTCAGCTTTTTAATATGCAAATGTGCTTGTTCATATGCATGGGTGAAGTGGCACTGCTACTTGAAATGTGTCAGTACATTGTGGAGCACCTGCACCTCGGGGAAGCTTGATTTAATTGACACCTAATACTATTCATTATTCCACTTAGTGAGCAACTCCTATTAGTCACCTGTAGGTTTTCCTATAAGCAGTGCTTTGGCCACCAATAAAAATATGAATATTTCTATAAATAGAATGTCCATATTTAGTAAACGGGGTTCACTGCTGTCAGAGCTTTGGGGGGAAATTGGGGAATGGTATAGAATCGATATTTTTTTTCAGTAGGCAATTTGTAAACTTCTTTTCATTTTTCTATAGATTTCTACATATAATATGGAGACTCGCAGTGTCTGGTAGACACATGATGCTGTTTTCTTTTACGTGGCTCAATAAGTAACATCCTGCTCAATGGAATGAGTAAATAAATAAATAAATAAATGGATGGAAAATATATGGATAATGGATGGATAAAAAAAAGAATGAATAAACAAACAAACCCACCTTCCAAAATATACCATTAGTTTTATGTTTTTTAAGTCAGTATGGTGTTCTTAATCCTAATGATTTCATCCTAAAATGCTATTTAAACTGAGTTCTTTACCATAATTTATGACCTACATTTGCCACAAAGTTGAGAGACAAAAGCAGAATCTGATCAATAAACAGACACTTTTTGATATTATTTTCTGAGGTGAATTAATGCCTAAGAGAATGCTGCTGTGAGGCATGTAGGAGGATATTTTAAATGACTTCAAAATATCAGCTGAGAGAATTATAACACATATGGGATTTTGTATTTGTTAGTATTAATGTAATAAACATGTACTGCAAATGATTATAACTTAAGTCTATTAGTATTCTTTGCCTTTATGAAAATTGAAGGATTAACAATGAAAAGTATGTTCAGGCTTAATAATATTGGGGATGCTTCTTTACCACATGGTCTGTGACCTTATTGTCCAGGCCACATTTCTTTCTGGCATTAATGCATTTGTTAGTCCCAGAGGCTTAAAGTACAGATGTTTAACATCCTGCTTATGGACAGATCATCTGGAATACGAAGTGAGAAATCTATACTACTTATTAGTATATATTATGAGTGTAACAGAGATTTAATAGCCCATTCAAACAAGATTAGTGAAACCATAGCTCAGGGAAAAAAAAAAAAAAAAAGTATCATCTTAACTGAGATAGATTCTCAAACCTGCGGGGGAAAAACAAAGAAGAACTGAAAGCATATATTCAGCTGGAATATGTTTGAGGACATCAAAAGAAATTGCCACTAATTAATGCTGTTTATATAGTAGTATAAGAAACATTAATTATATCCTTCAATGTAAACTTAAAGCCTTTTTTGTGGAAAGGGGATTTATAAGTAAGGTGGTAATCTGGCTCTTTGGAAAGCTTATCTACAACATACTGAGAGTGATCATAAATCATGTTAATGTCTAGGATCCAAAAAAAGGTGTGGGGGTGATAGTGGGAAAAGATTGAGTTCTCCGTACCTCCAGATCCAATCATTTCTGTAGAATAGGGACTGGGGAGATAAAAAAGAAAGCAGTGGTCAACTAGACCTTTGTTGGTATCCCCCAAAATGTAATCTCTAAACTGAAGAATGGCAGCTGGCAGAACAGCTGGTGAATAGGATTAATGTCAGAAGAAAGAAATAAAACTCAACATATGTCCAAGCCTGCGGTGCTGGGACTGAGCATGATTATACCCCGACGGATAGGCTGAATACAGCTGGAAAGTGCCACTGTGCCATGCTTCTCTACCCTACAAGGTCATTGCTAAGAAGTACAGCTAATGTCTGAACAGCAAACTCAACTTTGCCTGAAGAACTCTGTAAACGGAGAGGAGAGAGGGAATACATTTTTAACTCTACCTGTACGACAAATAGTTTAACCCTTAATGCTTGGTTTGCCATACCACAAAGCAAACCAGATGACAGCTTAGCACTGAATCTAACAGATTGCACTAAAGTAAATATAATTTTTAAATCATTTAAACCGCTTAATCTCATCTCAATCATATCAAATATTTAGAGCAAACATATTTCCATCTTTCATTTAGAGTTTAAACAGGCACAAAGGAGAAAAAAATCTAATTAAATATATAACAGTAGATATGGTTTTGTAAATTGTCAATGCTTTTCAAAATTAACATTTTAAAGTTATGCATCATAATTAACAAAATTATTTTAAAGAAGCGGTTTTTCATAGCATAATCACCATGTACTCACACTGCATGAGAAAGTTATGTCTTCCTGCCCTATTCCCATTTTGTAGTTGGCCCATTTTAGCCTTTTGTAATAGTAGCTGAGAGACACCGGAATTTAACTGTTGGAACTAGTTACAGTGATAAACAGCAACCACGTGGACATAACTGATAGATGAGAAAAGGCTTTGTTATTTATAGAAACTTAGGCTGAATAAATTCTATCCAATTGTTTCCCTATTAAACAACTACTGTAAACACTTTAAAAAGAGATCAGTAATCACTACTAAGAGAGTATTGCCCTACTTGTTTCTGCTGTTTATTTTTTCAGACGCCTGAGCTAACTAGAGCTCAACAAGCAGATTATCAGAGGCAACAAATCACCTTCCCATCTAAAAACAGCTAGCACTCTCACTACATTCTTTTAGCAGTATATTCTTCAGTAGGGGTGAGAACTGGGGGAAGGTAGACAGGGAATTTTATTACAAAGGAGAAGAATGAAGATGTGACTCTCATAGGCCTAAGGGCACAGCTCCATAGCTTCAAAGGAATCCATGTGAAAATCCAACCAACAAACACCAATCTACCTAAATAGCAGCTCTCTGAAGAGACTGCATTTTATTTCTCATATCAGGATGGTGGGGGGGTCTTCACAATGAGAGAGGGCCAAGCCCTAAAACTCGGTATTGTTCAGAAACTGTCAAAAACCTACAGCAGGTCTGTTCTCTGCACTCAAAGGTAAACTTACCACTAACTTGCTTATTTTCTTTTTCTCTTTTTTACACATAAACTGATTACTTACTAGCTTATACATGCGTTATAGCAGCCTCAATAAAATTTAAAAAATAAAAACTCTAAAAATTAGGAAACAAAACCTAAGAACTTTTAAAGTAAACACTCATAGTTTGAAATTCAAGGGGCCAATCTGATTTTCTTTCTTATATGATATTCAGATAGCATGACCAAATTTATAAGTGGAGGATTTCTTCCCAGGTTAGATACCCAATGGGTCTCTCAAATGACATTTCAGATAATCCACCAGGATAGAAAAATCATCATATGATATATCATTGCTTTTACCCAAGAATTATCATTTTTTTTTAAAATACTTGATCTTCATTTTGTGTTCTCCAGGTTTTACTTAGATCTAGGAGTGATAACTTTCAATGTCTGTGAGCTTTTGGACACCTTCATTTTCTTTCTAAATTTTTACTCCATTTTAAAAATATCCTTAGTATTTAGAATTTTTTAAATGTTAATCTTATCTGATTTATAACTCTATGAAAGCTCAAATTGTCCTACATTAAATGTTTAATACCATAGAAACAGTCATTTCTGCAAAACTCAAATGCTAGAAAAATCTGGGTATAGTCCAAATAAATATTTAAATAGAGTTGCCAATTTTAATGCTCTTATAATGGCTACTAACATTTTATAAAATTCTAAGATTGCAGGCTTTGAGTTTTAATGGCATTCAACATTTTCTAGAATCTTTAAATGCTGAAAAAATGTTTTTATTTGTCATTACAGAATATGGAAAGAAACCTACATAGCTTATTAATATCTTCTGAATTGTTTAAGAGGATTTTAAGATATGAGTTAAAAGAATTTCATAATCTTAATTTCAATTTCTCCTTTTCATTTAATAGTAGACATTCATTAGGACCCACACACTGTAATAAATTATAATAATTTCAAACAAGAATTAAATTACTAGGTACCTAGTGAAAGAGCCATTTTTTCTTAGGTACCCTGTAATCTAACTGTCAGATTTAAAATCTATTCCCAATCAACTCTTCACAACATTCACATTTATTCATCTATGTTAAATTAATAAAAGGTGTGAATAATACTGACAAAATTGATCATTATTGTTCATGTAGATTTAGAAAATTATAAGGTAATCTAAAATGTAAAAGAAATTGAGAGAAACTATTAAGGTTCTTATAAATAAATTCATCCTATGCTATTTTTTCAAATCAAGACTGAAACTTCTACGAGACTTATTTAAATTGACTATGCAAGCTATTTGATAAATTGTACATTTTTAGAGCATAAACCATTTTCATTATTTTTGACAAATATCAGTACAAAGACTCTACTGTAACATTAGGGTTCAACAAATACTTTAGGAAGCTATGCCAAAATGATGTCAGAAAGTAAAAACCTAATAGTAGCTTGTGAGACGGTTTATGGCCAATGCAGTTTCATGAAGAAAAGACACAACCACAGGGAACATCAAAAAGAAATAACCCTTCCAGAAATAAATACCATCTTCCTCATTTTTCCTCTAGATACAGTAACATAGGTATAATTCTGATCTAAACCAACAAAAAATAAATATAATTTTATTGACTAATGTCCCAAAACAGAACTCCCTCTATATAACAAGTTTGCACATTTAGTATATTTCCTATCATCTAACCTTGCTGACCCTCTCCTTTTTAACTGGCATCCCTGAAGATAAAGTAAAGCATGACAACATCTGTTCCCATTCACACCGATTTTAATTTACCAAAAGAGCTTTGCTATTTTCAGAGCAGACTCCAGAGCACAATGACAGATTTAGGGCCTTTACTGAGGTTGCATTTCTAGTGTGTCAGCATTTCCTGCTCACCAAGAGTAAATTCCAGGGGGTCACAACAAAGGAATAGCTGAAATTCAAACTTCATTATAGACATTTTTCCCACCCTTACTTATTTCATCACAACTTACACTACCAACACTCTTGTCCTGGTTAGTGGGGCATCACTGGTGCTGCACAATAACTGGACAAAAATGATCTAGTCCTGCAGCAACAATGAAGGTCCTTTAGGTCTTTAGGTCTTTCCTATGAGCTTCTACATACACAATTATCTTTTAGAGAACTTTATATCTGACTAAAATTTAACAGCTATAACATAACAATTTTATAACTCTTTACATTAGTAAAATACTATACACCTTTTAAAACACTTCCACATACTTAATAATCCCTTTCACAGTTTGATTGTAAGTACTGAGTTTTAAGTTATAAATATTCTTTCCAACCAATGCGTTCCATAGTTTCATGTCTTTTTATATCATGATTTATTCAGACATTTAAAACATGTGTAACAAAAGTCACTCTCACACCATCCCAGCTTCCCTGGATAATTCAGTTTTTAAGACACAATATAAAGAGCAACTTGGAGAAACAATGCACAAGTTGTGTTGTAATCAAATAACAACTAAGATATGAGCAGCTGAGCAGAAGGAAGATGGGCAACGGAATGCCGTACAGCAATCAGCACTGTTGACTAATCAGAATTTGAGACACTAGAAGGTAATAAGGGTATTATAAAGAATGGCTTATTGAAGGAGCAGCTGTTTATGTGTAGCTCAGTGTTTAAATGAGTTCCACTAGATTGCCATGGTATGTTTTGGTGAAAATGTTTAACTCCTTTTAAAATGATCATTAGAGAAGAAACAGCAAGTACCAAGTGGCAAGTTTGGAGATATCAAAACACCAACGAAGATTTTAACAGCTTTTAGAACAGTTATCTGGGGGGTATCCAGAAATGATCAGAAATGCCAATTCTAATGACCTCTTAAGTCAAAAGTACTGAGGTACTCATTCTTAAAAGCTTAGAAGCCATCATCCTTACTGGGTTGCTCTGGGGCACAAAGATGAGGTAGCAATATAATGGGAAAATTTTCAGGGATGTCAAAAAAAAAAAAAAAAAAAACAGTAAAAACATCCATCAGGACAAACTCAAGTCAGAGAATGTCTTGGAATTTAGAAATCTGTTCATCTTTTCAGTAAACAGAAGGAATAAGATCCTGAACTAAATTTCATAATAAAGTTTTAAATGTTTTTCATCCAAAATATAACAAATACTAAAACCACTCTCCTATGTTGACTTAGAAGTAAGTAATTTTTAAAGCAGAGAAGCAAAAATACAAAATAACATTTAATTCACTAATGCTATTTTCAGAAAGCAATAATCATATTCAAAACTATTTGTCATTCAGTTCTTTGGTTTTGCAGTTGGATTGATTGTTACAGAGTTTTGTCTTCCTTACTTTTACCTAAGAAGCAAATGTCTATTGTTTATTCTGCCCCAAGAAGAAGAAAAAAAAAATCCATAAATTACAGCATAAAGGTACCAAATAAATACTTCACTGAATTTATCATAATATAGTATTATGAATATTTCATTTTGACAAGTGTTCAGTCATATTTTAAAGCAGTCAGCAAGCAGTCGAAACTCTGCTATCTTTTGTAACAGTTCACATGTCAAACTGGCAAAGTGCCCACAGCGTACGGCAGAAAAAAAAAAGTCTATTTAATGTCTGCCCCACAAGGCGACATGAGGTTTGATTGGCAGAAAGCAGAGAGTGGCTTTTGATCATGTGTCCTAACAAGCAGTTCCAGCTCCTGTCTTTTCAGCTGATGGGCTCCACATTACCCATTCAAACAGAAGTGACAGACCACTGCACTACTCTCTGGCTCTAGTCACACGCAGTGGGAGCTATGCTGGAGACAGAGTCACTGATTAAATATATCACTTTTTCAAGACAAGCAGGTTGTCTGAATCAAAGTTGGACAGAATAGACTCAACATTATTAAAAGGGGATATAAAACTGGGATTGAGTGATGTTCAGCCAGTTTGCACAGCCTCAGGGATTCCCAGGCTGACAGGGGGAATAAGGAACAGCAGAACTCATAAAACAGGGTCAGAAATTAGCTGTGACACCTTGGCTATTTTCCCATCACTTCAGGACCACTGGGTTTCAAAATTCTGGAGTCTCTTTTTACCTTTTTTACTTTCGTTTTTTTAAAATGAATTCAGTAGAGGGAGAAAAACACATAAAAGCATAATTACTGCAGTTTGTCAATTATAGTCTTAAAGGGAATAAAATACTGGATGCAATTCTTTGCATCTCATTTTAAAATATACTAATACAGGTTCTCCTAACTAGGACTCTTAGCTCAGAATTTTATTGCATTTATTGGCTTGTTATTATAGTGTAACTTTAATATCTAGTAATATTAATCATGGAAATCTTGCCGTTTAAATTTTTTAAGTGCCCTGGCTACCAAAGGGCTATGCAAAAGTGCTAGTTATCATACTTAGCCATTCTATATTCTTTGCTGTAGAATGCATAATATTTAAACATTTTTTGCTTAAAATATACTTACAGACATAAACATCTAAAGTGAAGAAATGCTTAAAACAAGTCTTTATTGTCTAAATTTTATGTTTTAAATTACTGAGCATACCTTCTTATAATCTGCAGTACATTATCAGGTACCTATGAAATGCAAAGAAATAAAATCTAAAGTTTTCTATTTGAGAAACTAAAAATATATGTTCAAAGAAGTAAAAAAAGAAAGAAAGAAAGAAAAAAAGAAAGAAAGGAAGAAAATCAAACAACTATCTAGCTACAGAAACTAAAGAAATAGACCAAAAGCCCAGCAATAATCTGAAACAAATCATCTGAAACCAAAATATAAAACATATAAATGGCCCATTCAGATGTTATTTTAAAACAGTCCTTCCACAAGAGTTTAATTTGTTCTTATCACTGGTATAAAAAAATACTTTTTATTTATTTTTAATTTTTTTTAGTGGTGTGCTCCAGCTATTTCTTGAAATACTTACATTCATGTTATTAGGTTTGGCATTATTGTAAATATTTAATAGCAACCTGCTTGTAAGATTTAAGATGTGATTAAAAGATTAAATATTCCTACCAAGATGAAGATGGTTTTAGCAGAGAAGAGTAAGGAACTAAGAGTGAACCAGAAATGATACAGAGCTAAGTGGGATGGAAAGGAACAGGGATTACATTTGCTAGAAGATGGTAAAAATTACAAAGAAATTGTGGGTGTTAAATCTGTGAAAATTAACATTTTGTTCTATTGTGTTAGTTAAATTATTTTAAAATTCAAAGTTAATTTAATACTCACTGATATAAATTGATTAAAGAATGTATCATTTCTCATAATAATCTTAAATAGTATCTGATTTGTGTTCCTTGTACCACAGAATATGCTATCGCTGATAAATAACACCATATTAATCAAATATACATTCTACTGCAGGAAAAATACAGTTACTTGTCATCTGGCTTCTGTACTTCATCTCTTTAAAGATCTTTGAGGATGATGAAAATGATGATAATGATAAATTTTATCCCAAGTTAAAGGCACAACCAAGCAATTATTTTAAAATCTTTTTTTTATTAATGTAAGAAAATTATTCTGAAGAGGATAATTTTACTTTCTATGTGATCCCAGATTTTAAAAAAGGGAGGGGTCTTTATTAGCAAATGCTTCCCAAAGCCTGAGATAAAACAAAATGGCATTTTTGTTTTTTCCTCTCAGATGTGGATTATATTTAATAATCTTTTTTACCATCCTTACCACCATCACCATCACCAGGTGCTTTTCTTACTTACAAGTGGTAGGAAAGAGGGTAGGAAATTACTACAAAGAATACTCCACTACAATAGGTAGGAGGAGACTAAATTTGCATATGTATTGCCAATAAAAACATATTAGATAAATAAACCTGAAGCAATCCAAAATATATTTTTTTTTTTTCCTTTTTCTAATTCATTCATGAAAAACAATCCCATTGTAAAACAACAACAGCAACAACTGTGTATTACCTATGCTTTCTCAGATAGATCTTTTATATTCTATTCCAGAAAAGGCCAAAGAAATTGGTGAGAAATCTGCAAATCATTTAGCAACACTACAAGAAAGAATACTTTCTTTTAAAAAACTCCCAAAATAATTAATTATTTTAGCCACTATATTATTGCTTACAGTAATACACAGCAATAACATTTACATTGATTGAATTCTGTTTCCTTAATGTGAAATTTGTTTGGGGTTAATTAGCACGGCTGAGGAATAAGCTTAATAATTTTATGTTGTTTACACTGGAGGCAGTTTTCCACGAGCACTGCTCAGGGAGGAAGTGACATCTTCTAATTTCAGACAAAACATGGAGGTGAGAACGGCAGCTCACTGTGGAATGGCAAACAAGTGCCTTCCTCCTTCAGCAAGTCTCCCCACTACTTGGGGTATCTAATGGCAACAATACAAAGTTGCTCCAATTATTTTTCAGGTATGATAAGTTTTTAAAGCAAATATTGAGCTGAGCAGGAAGAAAAGAAAAAGACTTACACAAATGGAAAAAGTCTCTAATATTAGACATTTTTACCATCCCTTCCTTAAGAAAAAGCAGGTCTAATTAGTTGTCTCCCTAAAATGCGTACCTAGCATTTTTATTATGTATTATAACATTTTGCTCAGAGCTGACATTTTTATTCTGACAAGCACTGTCTGGAGAGCTCTCAATAAATAATACATTGACAATTTTCAGTAAATAAGCAGTGGACACAAATCGTTATCCTTACTTACAGCTGCCCCACTCTAATAGTGCTTTTACAAGTGAGGTGACTATTCAGTCTAATGCAATCCTCTCAGTGCTGGAAAGACATTTTCATTCATTACCACGGTCACAAGCACTTAAAGCACTTTTAAGCCCTGTTGCAAAACAGCAGGAATGGCAGAGCAAGTGGGGCTAACGAAAACTAAAGTTCATCACCAGAGAAACCTGAGGTTGTTCACCTCAACAACTAGAAAATTCACTTTTGC
Organism: Tamias sibiricus; assembly: GCA_025594165.1. Taxonomy (NCBI): domain Eukaryota; kingdom Metazoa; phylum Chordata; class Mammalia; order Rodentia; family Sciuridae; genus Tamias; species Tamias sibiricus. Next base: position 54,580,717 of record CM046657.1, on the reverse strand, counting down.
CCAGTCCACCCTCAATGTCTTAGATCTACATGTCTAAGGAGAATACAGGATTTTCTCTGGCAATTAAATGTTAATAGTCTTAAAGCTCAACCATGGTGGGTTTTATTTTCTGTATGAAATCTGGTTTATCATTCAGTAATATTTATTAAGCACCATAGGATAAAGGGACATGCTATAACCTAAGTGCTAAAGACAGAGATACTGAAATGAAATCTGAATCCGAATGAATACATATGAAACCACACAACAACTTTTCTTTCTCTTATTAGCTTTTTCTCCAACTGCCTCAAATGCTGGTACCCTAACTAGTCATGAAACCACTAAGGCAGTCATAAATTTAATTTTTCTTCATGATCTCACATCAATAGGATCTCCTAGCTATCGGAAAACAAACATGAAATAAAATTTAAAGAAAGAGGAATGAAATGAGAAGGTAATATCTATATACCTTAACATAAAGGGCCTATAGCTAGTATTTTCATTCTACTCCTTAATCTAATCAATTTATCCATTATTTGAACACTTTACAATTAATTGATTATGAAGGTGGCTGAAAATATGTTACCCATTCAGAAGTTGACTTCATGGTATCATATTACAGTCATGAGAAGCATCAGAATGTTTGGGTCAATGATGGAAACATATTCCATGGTGTTTCCAAAAGATTATAATGGAACGGGAAAATTCCTATCACTTAAGTGACATTGTAATCACATCGTAATGTTGTAGTACAACACATTACTCATGTGTTTCCAACGATGCTAGTGTGAACCATCTACAGTTCTGCCAGTTATATAAAAGTATAGCACATATAGCTATGCACAGTATATAATATTTGATTATAACAAACATTATTGGTTTACATATTTGCTATGCTATACTTTTATTGTTGTTTTTAGAGTGTACTTCTACTTAGTTTTTCAAAAGTTTACTATAAAAAAGCATGCCATGTTATGTTAGCAGCATTTTTATACATCTTTTTTTCTACTGCATCTCTTGGTTGTATCAAAGGTAATATAGAGTGATTGACATCTACCACTTAAGTTTGTGTAAGTACACTCTATAATATTCACACACAACAAAAATCTAATGTCACATTTCTCAAAATGTATCACCAATGTTCAGGGACACATTACTATATATGGCTTAGACTATTTAGTTCAGTAAAGCTATCATCCTATAGTTCTCAATTGTGCATCAGAAACACCTGGAAAGCTTGAGAAAACATGGGTTGCTGGGCTCCATCCCAGTTTTTGATTCAGTAGGTCAAAGAGGAGGCCTAATAATTTGCATTTCTAACACACTCCCAGGTGAGACCAAGGCAACTGACAACTTGAGAAGCACTAGGCTATGATATTGAATTCATCATAACAGATAACATGTACATGACACACTTTGGGGCTAAGCCTATAGTCATTCACTTCTTCTACATATAGGATGACAAATTACAGAGCTTTCACATGTGGTTCCACTTTGAAACCAACTGAAAGCAACAATGACTGTTCAAAGTGAATTCACTAAGACAAGGGAGATTCCCTCCATAAAAATGATAAGCAAGGGAACCTAGGCATGTTCTCTTATAATTTCCAGGATAGTCAAATATATATCTTCATGCTGGATATATTCCACTTTCACAGAGAGAATACTCAAACTCAGTATGTCTGAACTTGAACCTTTTTTGAAACTTTCAATCTATCTAGATTCATCATCTTAATAGCCTTGCCATCAAATCTCTCTGCTCAATATCTTCCCAACCTCACACCCCACACCGAATTAAAAATCCCAACCATATTTCTGAGAACTGATTCTTCCTATCTTTTTCCGCCTTTGCTTTAGTTTTGTAGACTTTTATCAGTATGAGCTTGAGTCATGTTGATTTTTCTGCATTTGCCCTCGCCTCTTTACAAATGATAGTGAAAATTCCACCAAAGTTCCTTTCCAAAGAAACATATTCAACTATGTCATTCATTCTCCTTCTTAAAAGTTCTCATCTGCCCTCCACTACCCAAAGGATAAAATTCGATCTCTTTATAATGGTTCCAACCAATTTTTTTCAGTCATGTCTCCTGTATTAGCCATACCAAACTTCTGGACATTCACCAAATTCATAAGTTTATTCATACCACTGAAACTTTATACATGCTGTCTTCTCTACCTGGGAACTAACTCATTTTATCTCTTATCTGCTATTACAAGTTTATTTTTATCAAAACCCAACTCAAATGTTTATAAATTGCCTTCTAGTTCTCCTAGACAAAACAACTATTCCATCTTCTACACTCCCACAGCATTTTATGGCCTCTTCTACTATAGCACTTAATGATGATTACTTTATTTACATGTGTTTTTGCCACTAATTTACGAGCTACTAAAACCAATATCTCTGAGTTCATCTTCTTTTCCTCCTCTTTCTCCACATTTATCTCTCCCATCCTAAGCCCATTGCAACATCAAATAAAAGAGCTTAATAAATGTTTATGGAATTAATGAACATATGTATATGTGTTTAAGCATGTCTATATATGCTTTTTTGTGTGTATAAAGTTATGTTTTATTTGGATGAAGAGATACACCCCCCAAATTGAATTTATTTATCACTTTATGGCCATAATATTATTTATCTTTCTGAAACCTTTTATAAATCAATTTTAGGTTAATTCATATTATATGCCAAGATCTATACCATGTGTTATGAATATAAACTAAAGATTATGATATGTCCTCAAGGAAATTTAAATCAAGGGAAACAAGATCAATAAATCTAAATAGCAAATTGTTTCATCTTTGTTGAAATCAGCTGAGCATAATACGTTTGTAGTGTTATTTGTTGGTTCTCTACTATGTTTCATTGATCTATGTGTCTACTTCTCTACCAATACTGCATGTTTTGATTACTATGGTTATACAGTAAGCCTTAATACTGGGTAGAGTGATTACTAACACTTTATTCTTTTTTTTTTCAAGATTGTCTCAGCTATTCCAGGGTCTAAATTTTTCTATATAATGTTTAAAATGTTTGTACATGACATTCTTGCTGTGATTTTAATAGGATTACATTAAACATATTGATTATTTGGGGAAGAATTGACATTACCACATGGTCTTCCAATATAGGACCACAATGTTTTGCCATTTATTTAGGTCTTCTTTGATCTGTTTTTAATCAGCACTCTAAAATTTCAGCATATAGATCCTCTACATATTTGTTATGTACTTACTTAAGCATCACATTTTATTTGGAAAAGTTATAAACAGCATTGTTTCCAACTTAAATTTTTATATATTGCTATAGTCTGAAAGTTTCTGTGCTTCCAAATCCACGTGTTAAAACTGAATCTCCAATGTGGTGGTATTAAGAGGTGGGGGTCTTTCAGAAGTGATGAGGTCCCAAAGGGGTCAGTGCCCTTATAAGGGAGTTTGTCCCTTCTACAACATGAAGACACAGCAACAAGACACCAACTATGAAGCACAGTCTTCACCAGATATCAAATCTGCTGGCATCTTGATCTTGGGGTTCCAATCTTCCAGAAGGGTAAGCAACAAACTACCTGTGTTTGTAAATAACCTAATTTATGGCATTTTGTTACAGCAGCCTGAATAGACTAAGACATTTTCACTGTTAGTGTATAGAAATGAGATGGGTTGACCCTGCTGACTCATTAGTTCTAGGAGGCGTATTTATCTTTTTTCTTCTGTTTTATTTTGTTTTTCAATTACTTGGGATTTTCAAGATGATCATGTCTCTTGCAAAGCAATTCCATATAGGAAGGTGAGCTTTGTCAACAGATGGTGCTGGAGCAAATTAAATATCCATCAGAAAAGAAATTAAAAAGAAATTTCACACCTTATACAAAAATTACCTCAAAATAATATATAGACTTGACTCTAAAGTACAAAACTATAAAACCTTTAAAAAAGAAAACAGGAGATAATGTTTGAAATCTAGGGCTAAGTGTTCTTAGAGCTGATACCAAAAGCATGATCCATAAAATAAAAGATTGTTAAACTGGACCTCGTCTAAATTCTAAGCTTTCATCTGCAAAAGCCCATGTAAAGAGGATAAAAAATAAAACTAAAGATTGAGAAGGAATATTTGCAAACTATATACCTAACATAGGACTGGTACATAAAATAATAAAGAACTTAATAAAAAATTCAATTAGAAAATGAACAAGAGACATGAATAGACATTTCACCAATAAGGACATCCATATGACAACACGTGAAATAATGTTCAATATCATCAGCCATAAAAGAAATACTAATTAACCCTCAAATAAAATATTACTACACACTTATCACAAAAGCTAAAATAAAAACAACAAAACCAAATGTTGACAAAGATTAAAATAAACTGGATCACTCATATAATACTGGTGGGAATGTAAAAAATGGCATAGTTACTCTGAAAAACAGTATAGTAGGTCCTTAAAAAACTAAAATACAATTACCATATAACCTGGTAAATGTGCTTCAGGACCCTAATTCTAGAGATATTAAAACCTCTACTTACATAACAACTGATAAACAAATGTTCACAGCAACTTTATTTGTAATAGTTAAAAACTTTAATCTGTTCTGATGCCCTTTAACCAGTGAATGAAAGTTAAACTGAAATGTGTTTTTTTTGTGTATGTATGATATCATATATATATGACACATGGTGTGCAATAAAATGTGTATGAACTATTAATTGATATATACAACTTGAAAAATTGCCAGGAAATTATGCCAATTTTTTTCAAAAAGTCAACAAGTATATAATTCCATTTATATAATATCTTTGAAATGTCAAAAGGTTAGAAATAAATAACTTATTAGTGGTTGTCAGGAACTTGATACAGAGTGTGAGGGTGTTAGAGTAGAGGAAAGGCAGATGTGGTTATAAAAACACAAAGGATCCTGGTGATATCTGAATTATTCAGTATTTTGTTGTGGTGGCAACATTGTGATGGCTGATTTATAGGTGATAAAATTGTATTATACTTAATATGCAAACCCACATACAAATGAGTACAGTTAGAACTGGATAAATTTGAAGATCAAGGGATTGTATCAATGTCAATAACCTTGTGATGACAGTATATAACAATTCTGCAATATGTTACCATAAGGGAAACAGGGCAAATTATACAAGGAGTCTCTCTTATTTCTTACAATTTTATGTGAATCTACAATTACCTCAATGAAAATATCAATTTATAAATAGAAAACAATAGCTTCAAGTATTGGTAATTTTGGAAAAGGGGAAAGTCATGAGAGCTAACATAGTCAGTAGAAAGCCTGATATGATTTGGGTTTTGAATATTGGAAAGTGGATAGATGAAAAATTTAGGTAAGCAGAGAGTAGGCAAAAGGTTACTCTAGATGGGAAGGATAATGGCTAAGCAGGAAGTGTGTTTGGCTGAATAACTAATTCAACTTTAATGCAGTGCTTACTCTTTAGATAAGAAAGGTTGTCCTGAGATCTTCAAATGCTTAACAGAATGCTCACTAGAGAAAAATTACTAAAGAATTCCAGGAACCAAATTCTAATACTGCATAGCATCTCTATGTACCTAAGGAATGCCCAAGTTACATTTACATCAAAGCACAAAGAAAGAGGACAGCATATGTGGAGGATAATGAAGTCTTACTGTTAGAAGAAAATCTAAGCTGGAAGAAAAAAAATCAAAGAAACTAGTTTCCATCAGGTAACCAAGAATATTTCTTACCTGTGAAGCCAATACTAATACAATGCAACAAGCAAAAGGTAGAGCACTCACACATGGTGAAATAGTGACTCTGTTTCTACCATAGTGTGAAATCATTATGGCAAGTCTAAGAAATGTATACATTTATATAACTTCATGAAAAGACTTGTAATTCTGCAAATGGTTATGCTGAATTGAGAACTAAAAGTTCATAGTTTCGAAATAGTAAGGAAATGTAAGCCTAATCTAGGGGGCAATAGAAAATAAAATCATACCTAGAATCACATTCCCATTGACAGCATGACTTTTAAATAGGTAATGTGGGGCAAGAAAGAAGAGGGAAAAGGTAATTAAAAGAGGGAATTATTTGGATTTCCTACACTGATTTTTTTTAAAAAAACAGAGTTATGGTTAAGATAAGCTTAATTGGGAAAAGAGGATGTAAATATAAGGACAAGAGAGGCTGAAGTTAAAAGAGGCATCATTCCAGATCATTTAACATTCTTCATTCAATCAACAAACACTTATTATCTTAAAACTACTGAGAATAGAGCTGTGGATGAGTCAGAGAGGTCTCTGCTCTTACTAACTTTCCCCCTTTAGCGACAGACAGATAATAAATAAGATGAAAAAAACAAGAACGTAACAGACAGTAAAAGTGCTATGGTGAAAATGAACTAGAAAATAAGTTAAAGAGTGAAGGAGTCTACTTTAGAATTAGAGGTTAAGAATTCTTCTCAAAAAAAAAAAAAAAAAGTGATAGTTAAGTTGAAACCTGCATGATAAACAGGAGCTAGTATGCAGAGATCAAAGAATAATGTTTAGGACTTTGTGCATTGGCTGAACAAAGTATTTCTCCCTCTCTAGTCTCCCTCTTCTGAGAACAAAAAGAGATTGCCCCAAAACAATATGTGCTTTATGCATTAATTCTTAAATTTTCCATCTCTTTCCTTACTTATAACAGGTAAATGTACAGGAGAAGAGGTATTTCTTAGAGCTCTTATAAGAGATGTTTCCAGTTAACTTAATTATTGTATTCTAGAATGGAATGGAATCTCAGTAATCTTTTAAAATTGCCCTTTGACTATAGCTTACCTTGTTTCAAAAAAAAAAATATATATATATATATTAGCATAATAATTTTGCTTTTATAGCTGCCATGGTATTACTGAAAGTAATGCAATACTTTAGCATATTTTCATCATTATTCTTCAGTATAACTTCATTGATTTTTTTCTAGTCATCTATTTGTATTTATTCATTTTCAATTTATTATGTGAGAAAAATTAGGAAAATCCACAGACCTTTAACTTCTGCACCCTCAATGGTAGTGGATAGACTATATTCCATTATTCCATGCCTTCATGTGGGAGTATTTGCCTGGCCTCTCAATCTATGGTATGGCTCCTCAGTTATACTTAAACTCTCAAGACATCATCTGAGAAAGCTATGATAGATCCAAATGTCAAAAATGCTCAGCATTAAGCCATACCCTTGAAACCATGGCTTTGTCTACAAGTACTTCATCAGACAATGACGTCTTCAGACATCAAAACTGGCTAGCAGTTTTTATCTCTAGTTTCATAAAGATTCTAGCATCAGAAGAAAGAAGTGATCAGGAATAGTAAAGAACAGTTTGAAGCATAATAAAAGAAAATGAATCATGAGATTGGTTCATATGACTGATTCAGTCTAAAAATGGTTTGAAAGTGAAGGACTCTGAAATTTGGATACAAACTCTAAAAGAAAATCAAAATGGCATAAAATTTTAGAATTTGTCCTTTAATGCTTATTTAAACCAAGATCCTCATTTTATAAATTAAGAAACTAGAGCTTAGATTAACCAATTAATTAATTGACACTACCTAGTAAATTATCAGATTAAGGACAAGAATACACATCAAATCCAGGCCAATATCTGAAAGGATTCTTACACATTGGGGGGGGGGGGGGCGCGGGGGAGAGATTTCCAGCCAACAGATCAACTGGCTTCAAAAATGCCTATTTCAATGTAAATGGTTGGGTAGAACAGTAGTAACACTAAGTTTGTAATTTTGAATTTGAAGTAAGTATTTAAGAAAAAAAAATAAGCCGGGCATGGTGGTGCACGCCTGTAATCCTAGCACTTGGGAGGCTGAGGCAGGAGGATCGGGAGTTCAAAGCCAGCCTCAGCAATGGCGAGGCACTTAGCAACTCAGTGAGACCCTGTCTCTAATAAAATACAAAAAAAGGGCTGGGGATGTGGCCCAGTGGTCGAGTGCCCCTGAGTTCAAGTCCCCGGTACCAAAATAAAAAAAAACAAAAAAAAAAAAAACTACTGTGAATCTGATATAATTAGAGATCAGGATGAACCCTAATTCTAAAGCCATATCCTGGGCTAGAAACATCAATAGAAAGTATCAAAAGGGAAAAATGTGTGTTTCCCAACAGACCTAGTAATCACAGTCCAGTAGGAGAACAACACACTTGTGCTCATCGTTGAAAAAAGGGCTGAAGACATTCCATTAAGATACAACAAAACAAAAATTGCAGTGAAGGGGCCATGAAAGACTCTTGTTGAACTTCAAAAAAGGTTAGTAATTAAAAACAAAATACCTGTACTAGATATGTTGAGGAAGATAGAACCAAAAGGTATAAAGAGTTAAAGCTTTCAGAGATTATAACTCTCTCTCTCTTTCTCTCTCTCAAGCAGGATCTTCTTTGTGTAATGTTTTCAAAAGAGTAAAACAAAGACTATAAAAAATTGTCAATATCAATTCCACTCCTGAGGAGACATTCTAGAGAAGAAACTCATGCATACACGCATCAGAAGACAGCTTCAAGAATCTTCATAACATAATTGCTTGCATTAGCAGAAAGCTGGAAAAAAAAAAAAAAAAAGCCCAGAGACAATAGACATGAGAATCTACTGGTTACACAGTATACCATGGAACATTATACAAAAGTGAAAATGAACTAAAACTTCACACAGCAAAACGAATCTTAGAATACAATTGTGAATATATAAAGCAAGTCATAGCTTACACTGTGACATTATTTTTATAAAATTCTAAAATAAAGTTAAGGAATATATTATTTAAAAACACTTTTAAAACAAAAAGAGAACATAATGATAAACATAACATTCTGGCAGAAGTCTAAGCAGAAACAAGGACTGAATGGCAAAGATAACATAAGGAGATTCAACAGTACTCATAATTTTTATTAGGTAAGATAATAATGAATTCACAGGTGTTTATTTTATTTTTATGGCTTTTAATACCAATATCAGATATGACATAATAAACAAATGTTTAAGTTTACTGCTTCTTTAGCTACTCATTTTTCTTTTGATTTTGCATACATATTTATAAATGAAATAATAAAGAGCCAAAGAATATCCTCTATTACTTCTTGAAACTACCGTGATAAATCCTGAAGAAAATCTAATGAATTTTCAATAGAGTAAAACAAAATGCTAATTGTTTGCTCAAATTCCACGAGCTCAAAAAGTGTACAAACATATGACTTATTTTATTAAACAATTAGAAAGCTGCATCCTCTTTCTAAACAACAAATGACAAGAGCATACCTTCTTACTTCCCAATTCGGTTAGAGGAAAACTCAAAAACAACTTGCCTGCATCTGTTAACATTCTTAGAGAAAGAGCTTTAAAAAAGTAACTTTCAAATATGAGGAGATAGAAATGGGCTAAGAAATTTGAAGTATCTTTTCAAAGCAGAGACAAACAAATTGAAAGAAAAAATGAAACAAACAGTATATTACCTATAATATTAAATTAGAGTTGCAAACAATAGCAAATAGAAATAACCAAAATTTCTGTATAGAATTAACCAAATGGAAATAACCAAGAATGTCTGAGGTTCAAAGAATTCTGTCTCATAACGTATTTTGTAAAGTCATATGAGAGTGACCAGTTTCTAAAAATTAGAAAGCTTTTAACACAAAAATATACCAAGCATAATTCTTACACAATCATAATTTTCATAATTCAAACACTAATAGTTGTCACCCTTCACTGCAAGTTCAAAATGTTATTGTACAATACTTTTGGAAAACATCTGTTTTTCGTACACTTTCTGGCACTAGATAAGTGTTTACTATGAATATGCTACAAAATCTTTAAAATGGGAGCAAGGAAACAAATATCATTGGGAGGAAATTTTTATTAGGAGAAAAAAAAAACAAATTTAAGTGAAATTGCATCCGCATTGCTCTGATTACCCAATGCTTCTTCACCAAGAGTATGAGTAGTCTTGGGGAACTTCAGCATTTAAATGACTTGAGATTTCTAATGTATTTGAAATAATTATTCTGGGAGTTTGTAATGAATATTTTATGTATTTCTTACACAAAAATTCCAAAGCTTTCCTATTTTTCCCATGAATGAGAAACATAAGGTAAAGTTTGGGGGCTGGGGTTGTGGCTCAGCGGTAGAGCGCTCGCCTAGCACGTGTGCAACCTGGGTTTGATCCTCAGCACCACGTCAAAATAAACGCATTGTATACAACTAAAAGCAAATAAATAAATATAAAAAATTGTTATTATAAGGTAAAGTTTGGATCTAGTATATTCTAAAGGCTTCACCAATATAACCTCAAATCATAATGATTAAAAACTTAATATCCATAATTGCGCCTTGAAATAATTTTGATGCTATAGAATGGCATAAATGTCAAAGCTTCTTTTTAACATGGGATTTTAATAGATTTTTATGTTAAAGGAACACATTGATTGCTCTTAACTTGGTACTATCTAAAACCCTCATCCAATGCTTAAGCCAACCTCTCTCACTGACAACATCACATTCCACATATTCTCAGCAGGGATGACTGGCTTCCAGTGGGGAAACTTTAGTATCAGCTTTTCCAAAGAGCCTGAAAGGAGAGTTAAACTGAATTGCTCTTCCAGAACACAAGAATATCACTGCTGCCAAACGTTAAATCCCTTAACACCATGGGATATTTCTATGATTTGGTCTGTGGCACAGTATGAGATTCCTATAATATTTTCTCTTAAATTTTTTTTTTCTTCAAATAACAACAATAATAGAAACAGTAATTACAAAAGCGATAATAATAAGTGTTATAATTATAAAAACTATGTATTTGTTAAGCAGTTACAATGTTCTGGCAGCATTCTAAATGCTTAAGTTTCATTAATTCTTGATCTTCATGAAATACTCTAATAATGCCTATTTCAGGTTGAAAAAAAGTGAGACACAGAGAGTTAATTTACTTACTGTATGTCATTCACCTGGAAAAAGCTGAACTGAGGTTCAAACACAGGCAGCCTAACCCCAGACTCCACACTCATAATTAGTAGGTCACACTGCCTTTCTAAGTATTAGAACTTAAGATTCAAACCCAAATCTAGCTCACTCAAGAACATGACTTTCAAAATTGAGTTTTCTCATTGTTTGAACTATACTAAATACCTCCGTTAATACAGCAAAAGCTCTCAGAGGAGCAAAATACACTAGCATATACCTTAAATAAATATACTTCAGTGTATAAATCTAAATAATTGTTTAGAGATGCAAATAATGATAATAATCCATCAGATATACATATAAACACATGCTCATTCCTGTGCTTGGGAACAGCTGCATAATCCATTGGAAAGCTTATCCCACCAGGAATCCAAAGCTCAAGTGCTGCTGCCCTTTCTGTACATGCACAGTAAAATGAATCCACATATTTTCATTACCATGATAGCCTGAAGCACACAATTCCATGGGACAAATACACTAATTTCTGACCACTGTATGTCTTATGGAATTGTACCTAAGCCCTGAATACTTTCCATTAAGTTGATGGCTCTATCAAAGAGAGTTCATTTATTCTATATTTCTACCTAAATGCAAGCTTTGTCACTCTCTCCTAACCACAATAATTACCCAAAGAATAGTTTTGAAAAAGAGCCAAAGAGCCAGAAAGAAAGTTTTATTTAGTCAGAATTGAGGGTTTTCTCATGTGTCCCTTTCCCTGCAATCTCACATGACTGCAGAACCTGACTCAAACCAGTTCACTGGGCCCAAGATCATATACTTAGTAGTATGATACACAAGACATGATAGTGGCTGAAGCACTATTATTAAAGAGAGATTAAAACAGCTGTACATTATGCTGAAGCACTCGCTCTTCCCTTCACAAACAGACGGTCCTGGATTACAAGCAGCACTTGACCATTTAGATCACGACAACAACCAGATTTCACCAGCTGGGCCATGTTCTCCTAGGCAGTGCCTGTTGACCTCCTCAGTCGCAGCTGCTCAAATGAAATTCTCATTAGACAACTTATTTTCAGAAGCCAAAGGACTCTCTGATTAAATATATGTATTTAGATATAGAAGTCCTTTTTAAAGTATTCATTTTCTGACAACTGTCGCTTATGTTAGAGCCCAGTTACACTGGCAACAGGATGGGTGATACAAGGATAACTAAAATTCATCATTTAATCACAGCTGAAGGATTTTTATCTTGGAAGCATTTTAACCTGAATCCATTAATCAAGGCTTTCTACACTCTACCCACCAATATCAACAGAGTTTTAAAAGGCATGTTCTGATATTCATTCAATTCACCTACGCATCTATCTACCCACCTACCTATTTATCTATTTATGAAACTAACTCAAACTTAAATTTACAAAAGGCAAAAACCTTGCCTATCTTCCCATAAGGCTCACTTTTAGAGGGGGCACTTCTGGCACTTTGTTCATCAGTATTTCAGCAATTTTGTCAAATCACTGCTCAGAAGAGGCCATTTCTTGAACAAATGGCAAACTTTGATAATAATTTCATTGATAAAACCCCCTACCTAGAGAGTTACTATTTTGGCATATTAATATTGTTTTTAAATGGACCATGATAAACTTCATAGATCAGTTTCTACATATGAGGGTAATGAAGGGGAAGATATTTCACCTGATAAAGTCAAAACATTCTCCAGGACAAGAATGATTCAGGAAAGGTCTTCATTTATTACAACAATCACATAAGCTTGTTAATCAGTTAACCATGAAATATGGCCCTCAAACCATGAAGCAAAAGTGAGTGAAGGGTGGGATAGCATTTGAAAGCTCTCATATGTCCCATGACATATATTCCAAATGAGAAGGAGGATCTGGAACTTTAAAGTGTCAAAGTCAAGCAAATATTGGTGGAGCTGTTTTACCTCCTTAGACCTAGGAAATAATTATTTTAGAATCAGAAATCTATCCTAAACTTTTAAAAGACCTTTTCTATAATTATTTGTTCTCCCATTATACTATTCTGTTCTATTGTTATAAACAGATAACTAAAATTAGGATTCAAGCTCAGAATATCAAACTCAAAATAAAAAATAGAAATTCTCATTGCTCCCATTTTCCAAAACATATTCCTCCACTTCTTTTTTTATTATTATTAATTATACTACCACCCTCCTATTTGTCCAGGGTCTATCTTTGAACTATTCCTCTCAGTCACCACACTTAAACATCAAGTCTTAACAGTCTATCTCCTAATATCTTTTCCATATTCAGCCCCCTTCATTTCTCATTTCCGTTGCATTAGTTCAGGCCCTCATTATCTCTAGCCTGGAACAATTTTCTTAATGTCGCCCTGTTCCCATCCATCCTACACAGTCCTACCAGATTAACTTTCCTGAAGGGAAAGCTCTAACCCATCACTTTATTGTGCTAAAAAAAAAAAAAAAAAAAAAAAAAAAAAAAAAAAAAAAAAAAAAAAGTCAATAGTTCCTCCATCACCTTCACTTTTTAAAGTTCAAACTTGGCCTAAAATTAAAGGGCCTACATGATCTGAATACAACATAGTTCTTCAGTCTTATGTCCCATATGCAAATTCACCTTTAATTAAGGACCTAAATTGTTGGCTGTTTTAACACTGTCTGTCTGTCCCTTCTGCCTGAGATGTCTCTTCCTTCTATTTCTGTTTACACAAATCCTTTCATTCTCCAAGACTAGTTAAGACCCATTTCTCTATGGAACCTTTCCATGGCTTCCTAGACAGAAGCAATATGTCAATTTTGTAAATTCATTTCATCTATATAGCTTTTATAGGATTAATCATATGTTAGACATTTCATTACAGTGCATTTGATATATGTTTTATATTGTTTACTAGAATATGAATTTCTAAAGTTTGAGACTATTGTTTTATTCATTATGGATGCTCCATATCATCTAAAATAGGGCTTTTATAGCCTGAGGTCCACAACCCCAAGAGAAATGGAGAGAATTCAGGGAGTCTATGAACATGGATGTAAAAAAAATTTGTTTTCACTATCTCTAATTTAAAATTTGCATTTCCTTAAGTTACATATGCAGGCAACAAACCAGAGCATTGCAACTGTGACATGACCACAAACAGATTAAAATAAGCATTTTATATCATATTATACTTGTTGAAGTATACATAAGATAAATTTTTGTGTGTGTTTGATGCTGGAGATTGAACCCAGGGCCTTGTGCATGTGAGGCAAGCACCCTTACCAACTGAGCTATATCCTCAGCCCTAAAATATTTGTTGTGCTTAACATACTTCAGAATTATGATATTGTTAAGCCACCCATTAGATCTTATTTTTAATGTAGTAGTAAAGTAGCACAATTTAGCATATCACAAAATTTTTTAAGTATTTTGCACTTCAACATAATTCATTTTCTCTAATTCTATGTATTTCATGCAATTAAAATAATTCTAGGAAAGGAACTGTAGGCTTCACTAGACTATCAAAGGGATTTGCAGAAAACAAAAAAAGGTAAGAATTTAAGAATACTTGAGTTTTGATACAGTACCTTGCACAGAGGAGAAAAAGGTATAGGAAAAATTGCAACCTTTTATAGCTATTCATTAGGGTCATAAAAGGATATTGTATAAAAAAATGTATAAGAATATTGTTCAGCCAGGCCAGGTGTGGTGGCCCATTCCTATAATCTCAGTGGCTTGGAAGGCAGAGGTTGAGGCAGGAGAATTGCAAGTTTAAAGCCAGCCTCAACAATTTAGTGAGGTCCTGAGCAACTTGGCAAGACCCTGTTTCAAAATAAAATATGAAAAAGGGCTAGGGATGTGATTCAGTGACTAAGTGTCCCTGGTTCAATCCCTGGTACAAAGAGAAAAAAAAAAAAAGAGTATTGTTCATAAAAATTCATAGTCTTAGCCCTATTAAAATGACAATTGAAGCCGGGCGCGGTGGCGCACTCCTGTAATCCCAGCACTTTGGGAGGCTGAGGCAGGAGGATCGCGAGTTCAAAGCCAGCCTCAGCAATGGTGAGGCACTTAGCAACTCAGTGAGACTCTGTCTCTAAATAAAATACAAAAAAGGGCTGGGGATGTGGCCCAGTGGTCAAGTGCCCCTGAGTTCAATCCCTGGTACCACAAAAAAAAAAAAAAAAAATGACAATTGAGATTGCTGCATAACTCTAAAGAGAGATCTCTTTAGAGATCTTCCATTTTATTAATTATCTTCCAATGAAGATTGGAAGACTTCATATTGTACGTGTCTCATATGGACATGTACAACTTTAGACACTGTCATGTCATCCTTGATATTCTTTTCTATGGTATTAATATTACTAGTTCCTTCAACCATTTCTCTTATTACATAATTTTATGTCTCTGATTATATCAATTGTTCTCTGAGAATATCCCAAAGCTTTTGAGTCTTAGTGAGGTAATTATGAACTCAACACAATACTTGAGATACATTTTATAGAGCAGGGAGTTCAGTGGGACACCATCTCTTGAATATCCCATGCCATACTTCTAATATTGCTAATTCTAACTAGCATTGGCAACTTTTTGGCAGTATTTGCCTGCTGATCCCATTGTGCTTTCTGACACCTAAAGCTTATAAGTTTATTATTTTCACTCATATAGCTGCCGTCCATTTGAATTTCCTGCAGTAATTACTTGCACAGCTGGGGGTTCTGATCACAATCTCTGAACTTGATAATAAAATCTATTAAATTGTATCTTTATAGGTTTTTTTTTAAGTTCCATTTCCAGTTTTACAAAACTTTTTGAGTTTTGTGTCTTGTACATATTATATTCAATGTTCCTCTCAGATTTATGGGATTGGTAAATCTATCATTCTTTCTAGTATGTATTATGTATGACAATATGCAGTAAAAATGTCTGAATTTCTGATGTCTAAAACATATTACTGTAAAAAAATTAAAATCTGTAAATTATATACAAAACCATTTTTTGCCAGTAGTAATAAAGTGATAAAGAACTCTTAAATGATCAGTCTTGTCTTGAAGTTTCTCTTGTATCAACTAAAACTCATGGTAAGAAAGAGGAAGAATAGAAAATTAACTATTACTTGCAAGAAAATTTGATTTAAATTCCCAAGTCTTCCAAGAAAAAAAAATCATAACACACCAAAATATTTTTACATTAAAAATCTCTCCAGGGTATTCTGAAAACTACCTACTTACATAACTACTTTTCGAGAACTTATATACGTAACTACTTATATATCAACTTTTTGTTGAATCACAATTAAAACTAATTTAACAATCATACTTATTCAGAGATTTTTTGATCAAGCATTTTGAATGATTCAGAACATGGCCAAGAATTAGAAAAACAAAGTCTCCGAAAAGGCAGAAGTGTCAGCATGAAGTTCATACACTAAAGATCATGTGTATCACCCAGAATCTTTCAGCAACTCATCCAGAATACATATGTTCATATTTTAAATATAGTTCAGAATGTCATGATTATCTAACTTCAAAATTTGCAGATAAACGAAAGGAACAAAAGAGAAATTATTCACAACTATGCAAGAAATAGCCTGCAACCTGATATTAAAGAAGAAACCAGCACATGCAGATTAGATAGATAGATAGATAGATAGATAGATAGATGCACACACATATATGTGTGTATGTATCAAGGAGATACAAGAATATTCTAGAGTTTCATATTTGCAGAGAAATAAGTATAAAGTCAAACAGTTCTAATCATCTCAGTGATCTCTAGGGGCAACTATTACATTAAAGCATGGTAAAACAATTGACATTTATGATACAATAATCATCACAATACCTCCAATTCATAGAGTTTACAGTTCACAAGAAACTTTTATATTTATTATTGAAGTTAATTCTCATAATGTTTGAGTTGCCAATTTGGGTTTCAGTACCATACCAAATTTTAAATTTTGTGGTTCAAGGAGACTTAACATACTCAGGGAACCATAACTGTTAGATGGGTATTACTGTTTCTATCCTACTGCATCATGACCTTCAGTAATCAAAAAATATTTACATTTGTGATAAATAATCTGGTTAATAAAAACAAGGAAATATGCAATACATTTTAGAAAGACTTCCACAAAAATGAATTTAAAACCTAGATTTTTTTTTTTTTTTTTTTTTTTTGTGTGTGTGTGTGTGGTACCAGGGATTGAACTCAGGGGCACTCAACCTCTGGGCCACATCCCCAGCCCTTTTTTGTATTTTATTTAGAGACAGGGTCTCACTGAGTTGCTAAGTGCCTCACTATTGCTGAGGCTGGCTTTGAACTCGTGATCCTCCTGCCTCAGCCTCCCAAAGTGCTGGGATTACAGGCGTGCGCCACCGCGCCCGGCAAAACCTAGATTTTTGAGCCCTTAAAGGAGTAAAATTAAGTTATCAGAAAAATTCTTTTATATCAAATCCCAAAGTTCCTATAGTGTCACAGAGGTCTGGATTTAACTTACAGACTAGTAATAAATCCAGAGCCATGAATCACCCTACATTTTAAGGCACAAAATCTTTACGTAAAAATGAAAAAGCATGCATAGTACAGCAATAACTTAAACTTGACTTATTTTGTTTAGAAATATTGTTGGAGAGTCTTCTTTCACCTCTGTTTTCTAGGACCTGGGTGAACCTGAGACTCTTGTGCAGAATGGAGAAGGTAAATGGGCAATGTGGCAGCAGATGTCACATGTCGAAGTACTTGCCCTTGAACTTTGAGTTTTAACAATATTAGAAGCCTTCAAATCTTCTTTCTAGTTTTGGAGGTAAAAGTAAGATTTATAAATTTATAATACAATCTATGATTGAAGAGAACTAAATTATAAAAAAAGGTTTTGCTTTTGAAACAGTTGATATTTTCATAAAGAAACACTATCTGCCAAAAGGAACGAGAGAAAAAAATGGAAAAGTTAAGAAATTTCCCTCCCTACCGTTTGTCAGGGTGATGATTATGGTCAGTTTAAAACCTTAAGTTTTTTATTATAAGAACCAAATAAAATGTAAAATTTTTAGAAAAATGGAGCTATCTGCTTAGCACTCCTAATGGTTCACAATCTGCCATCACCATGGTAACTTTTAAATAATTTTTCCTAGCTAGTGCCAATTATGCCCCTCTCTGGCCCTTGGAATCCCACTCATTTTTTTAAGGTCTGGAATCTTTAGAAGAAAAGCCCAACAGTTAAGTCTACACATACCCTCTTGTTCAGTCCGAGTCATTTCCTCAAGCTTCTTCTGTTTCAGTGTGTCCACCACATCAGCAAGGCTCCCTTTGCGGCGTTCTGGGGTTCCAAAAGTAACACTGGTCATTATCTCGCGGTCCCGACTCCCTTCGTCAGGCTTATGTGGTGAGGTAGAGGTATTTCGGAAGGAATATAGGGAACATATTTTATTATTCTCTGACTCCTAGAAAAATAAAATAAAATAAAGCCATTAGAACATAGATTTCTTTAGATAACATTGGAGAAAAATCCTAAACTCATAAAGACAGTATATGATGTTGGGTAAGATAAATACAATATATAAAACTAAAATAAACAAGATATAATGACTAACTTAGGACAAATAAAATATACAATTCTGTTTAAACAATTCTTAACTTTAAAGAAGCAATTATCAAAGAAACTGAAATTGCAGATTCAAACTACTTAATTTTTGAAATTATAAAGCACCCTAAGTGGTTCGAAAATGGACAAATCAACTTTTACTCATTTACACTCTTCATTTTAAATAATTTAGATTCAGTGAATAATTATTAGGATTGCTAAAGTTTTTTCTTTTATTTCGATGCTTTTATTAGCAATGCTTTTCCCATAGCCTAAAAAAAAAAAAAAAAAAATCTGTAGATCACAAAATGTTTTCTTTTAATTCAGAACCAGTAGAAAAGATAGCTTCAGAATCCAATGTTCATTATTCACCATAAAATATGTAAAACATATAAATTAGTGCCAGAAAGTAAGTCAACCTGAATATTTTTGTGTGCTAAAGGTATACATTGTCCAAAGTTATGGAAACCTCTTTCTATTCCTTACACTTACACTGATACTTCAGTACATAACACCTTTTTCATGTGACATTTATAAACTTCTTTTTAAACAAGAGGGTAGATTTATTATAGAAAGAGTTGCACAGGAATGACTTCACAGTACAGAAAAGTTAGCTAATAGGTTGGAGCATGCGATCTGAAAAGGAAAAACACATCTTAGATTGAAAAAAAAAAAACCCTGAAAGTTTCTAGAAGGAAATGCTGTTATATCTCTCTAAATGAGAACTGAGTGTTGGAAACAACTATTACTTGGCCATAGCCCTTCATCAGTTTTGCATTCACCTTATCTGTTTGCACAAAGGTGTCCTCTCCTCCTATTAAAAAAATAAAACAAAACCTGTTGTGAAGCAAAGCATCAAGTCTTCAAAAGCTTCAAAATCCTAATCGCTCCTCTCTCCTTAACAAAAACAGCCCAGCATGCTTCAAAAACAAGAGAAAAGAACATGAGGCAAATGTTACAGAGTTGATAACTAGTGGGAAAGGGGGAGAAAAGGAATATGGAATCTAGAGAAGAAAGCATATGTGTGTGTGTGTGTGTATAAAATGAGATATTAATTGTACTCAATAAATGCTAGGTATTTATGTATTGTTGTCATTGTGTATGAGATATGGAATGAATTTTTTTTTCAGGTTATTGTGGGCCCATGAATGAGATAACATTTGTAAAGCTCCCAGGCACAGTACTGAGTTGGTGTTTAATAAATGGTAGGTACTATTATTCTGAAGGAAGAAACATATCTAAGAATAGGGCCTAAGAAGTTTTTCTTCCCATTGGACATGAAGAATTATGAAGTAAAAAATGTTGATGTGAGCCTCAACTAAATAAAATATTGTGAACCCTGTGAATATCATAAGAACCATTGAATTATACACATTAAATTGTGTGGTATATGTATTAATCACAATAAAAAAGCTATTAAAAATACTGTGAGCTAAATCTTCATCTCTGCATTTTTCTTGCTAGCATAAGGCCTAGAAAAGAACAGCTCAATACATTTGTGCTGAAATAAGCAGGATACACTAAATGGGGCAGGTCAAGAAAGAGAGGTCCTCTTTATCTTGTTCCTAGATCTCTCCCATCCCCCAAAGAAGATGTTATACAACATGTCATGTTTATAATAATTCTGTGGATGGAGGCAAAAGGGCCCCTCCTCTTAGATGCCAGTCATGGTTAGTACATGGCTTCTTCAAATGGTCAGTTCATTCTCCACTTTGATAAATGAACACTCAGAGGTATATTTGCCAATGCCATTTTGACCCTAAATAATGTCCATATCACATAAATGACTGAGGATTTTATGTCAATAATTAGCATTTGATTAATTATGCTTCAATTACTTTCTTTTCAAATGCAAATCATTTATACATCATAACTCAAAATTTTTTTTTAATTTTTTTGACTGACTCAAGCTAAGGAAATAAAGACCAAGTCAAAACAATAGAATGTGGAAGTTGCCGGGCGTGATGGCGCACGCCTGTAATCCCAGCACTTTGGGAGGCTGAGGCAGGAGGATTGCGAGTTCAAAGCCAGCCTCAGCAATGGCGAGGCACTTAGCAACTCAGTGAGACCCTGCTTCTAATAAAATACAAAAAAGGGCTAGGGATGTGGCCCAGTGGTCGAGTGCCCCTGAGTTCAATCCTGGTACCAAAAAAAAAAAAAAAAAAAAAATAGAATGTGGAAGTGGTTACCTACAAATGACTCACCATTGACCATAATGGAGATTTTCCCATTGTTCCCAAACACAAGTTGAGAGCCACCAGGAGAAGTTTTCCAGCTGATGTAACAAATTTAGGTAGTCGTAAAGCATTCAGCTCCACAGAATATAATATTTTTGTCTATCAAGATTAATTTCAATCTTATATACTCATCGTCACTTCTTGGACTATGTTCCTTGCTCTTTTACTTATGGAAATGTGATCATTGCCATCTTGCACTACAGACAGTAACCATAGGTTCCTCATGGCAAATGATGACCCACATTGTCTTCAGCCTCATAATCTGTGCAAAGTAGCTTAGCAATAGACAACTGAGAGAAAGAGGCTGAAAAGTCATGATTTCCCCAAGAAACCCATAGGAACTACTTGCAGTATGCTACCAAAGCACAAATATATGCAGTAAATAAAACTAGAGATGGTTTAGGTCATGTAAGTCATACCATCCTCAGGAACAATGGAAAGAGGAGAAATTTGTCATTTCTGGCCCTCACATTTTAACTTTCTAAAACTTAATGATGTCTTTCATGAATAGAGACCTATAAGCAATTTATCTGAGTGAAAATGGCAAATAGATCAATACACTTACAATAAATTAATGTCTGATGTGAGGTTAATAATCCCAAAAGGGAACTTGTTAAAAGATTTCTGGGGGGGGTCCCTTTTTAGGGGGTTATATAATTTTAAAATAAATTTTCTTAAGAAAAAAGTCCAGTTTAGTTTGTAATTTTCTAAAAACAAAACACATCCCTTGAGGGAAAATGTCCAGTGATAATAACTATCAAGTCTTGATGCATCACTGCAGTAAAGCTACGAAGAGTTTTGAGACATTTCCCTGAAGTAGTGGTTCTCAGATTTCAATGTGTAGAATTACCTGGCAGGTGTGTTAAAATGCAGACTCCCTCACCCCCTCCTAACCACTAACCTCCCCAGTGATGGAGACCAGGTAGCTGAATATTGATACACAATCCTAGTAGTTCTGATCTGCAGGTCCTGACCTCACTTTCGGAAACACTACTCCCTAAGAAGACAATAAAATAAATGTGTTTGCTTTACATTGTAATGTGGATAGCATCTGGGAAATTTTTTAAGAAACCTAGTTAGCTGTAATTTTAAAAACTAACATATAAGAGATTAGTTCTCTTTCCAACTTTTTGAAAACAACCACTAAATTGCATGACTGAACACATGAACAATACAAACAGCAGAGCACAAGGTGAATGGAGTTAGTAAGCATTAATTCACTCAAAGGGAACTTACTATAAATTTGTTTTCTTTTTGTCCCTAACCTAAATGCCCCCACCAAACCTAACAGTAAATACATATTATTGAAAAGGATCCCAGTCCCAATATAAGGACTAAGACAATGTTGATTTGGATAATTAAAAAAGGGTACTTCATTGAAAATCAAACACGGTACGTAAACTATATGCAGATGATTGAAAACACACACAGTAGTAGGAAAAAAAGGCCATTCGTTTTAGAAAAGAAAAAAAACAATTTTCACAAATCAAGAATTTTAATTATACAAAGTAAACAGTAGAAAACACAACAAATTAAAAATATTGCACAGAATTTTCAGAATTGTTATTCAAAACTGATTGCTCAGCAGTGGCATTTAAAGGACTTTAAACCTAACTAGCCTTCCATAGTACTGAGAATATATCGAAATTACTCAAATTCTTGAGCTTTTGTGTGTCTTTTTCCTTTCCCCAGGAATGTCCTACATCCTCTTTGATTAGAAATCCAGCCCACTTTTCAAAGTTCAGATCAAACTGCATTTTACCCTTAAAGCCTTTCCTAACTAACTGGGCCTTGCTATTCTGGTACTCTTCACTACACATCAAAGTTCTTAATCATTAACACACAATTCAGCATTTAATTATATACTAAAATAAATTATTCATTACTATTTTACATGTAATAGTTATATTTGCCACTAAATTTTGGCCTTTGGAGATTTGGGGTTGTGTCTCATACTTTTTATATATACCTCCAGAACATTAAAAAAAATAGCGAAGTATTTGAGGACTGATAAACCTTAAACAATTATTCAACAAATATGTCAAAAACAATTTTAAAAATTACAGCCATAGGGAAAGATTTGCTTTAACAGTGACAGGATCGTTTGAGTAAAATATTTATAACTGAGATATTTAAATATAAGTGATTGATGATATGGCTACACAATAAAATATTATATGGTCATTAAAAAATGTTGTAATCTTAGCAATTGGGGAAATGCAAATCAAAATTACACTGAGATTTCATCTCACTCCAGTTAGAATGATAATCATGAAGAATACAAATAACAATAAATGTTGGCAAGGATGTGGAAAAAAAGAAACACTTATACAGTGTTGGTGGGACTGTAAATTAGTAAAATCATATGGAAATCAGTATAGAGGTTCCTCAAGAGACTAAGATAGAACCATGATACAACCCAGCAATAGCACTTCTCAGTATATATCCAAAAGAACTAAACTCAGCATACTATTGTGACACATGCATATCCATGTTTATATAAGTACAGTTCCCAATAGTCAAGTTTTGAGAACAGCCTAGGTGTCTATCAACAGATGAATGAAGAAAGAAAATATGGTATATACTCAATGGAGTTTTACAAAGCCATAAAGAAGAACAAAATTATGTCATTTTCAGGAAATTATGGAATTGATGAATATCATGTTAAATGAAATAAGCCAAACTCAGAAAGTCAAGGGTCATATGTTTTCTCTCATATGTGGAAGCTAAAGAGAAAAAAAAAGAAGGGGTGGATTTCATGAAAATAGAAGAGAGATCAGTAGAATAAAGGCTAGAAATGGGGGGAGGGAGGAGAAGAGGGAAAGAGGAGGCACTAGGCAATAAAATTGACCAATTTATGTATGCATATGTACAAATATGTCACAACAAATCCCACTATTTTGTATAATTATGAACACCAATAAAAATGTTGTCTATGTTGAATAAAGTGATATTCATAGTGATAAATAATTAAAGGCAACCTGCATGTCCAATTGTAGAGATTTTTTTGAAGGTATATGGTTTATCCACATGATAGAACACTTTGAAATTACCAGGAATAATATTTTTGCAGAAATTTAATGATACATAGCAATATTCATAATGTGTTATGAATAAAAATTTATGCTAGTGAAAAACATATATATATGCATATTTTCCCCTTATATATATATAGGTATATAGATATAGATATTTAAAGGAAAAAATATGGAAACATATAGAAAAGAAAAGAATCCAGAATACCCAACAAAATGATAATGGTCATCTGATTGTTGGGATAATAGTTTTTCTTTCCTTTTGAAGTTCTCCATTGCAAATAAAATATCATAAATAATACTTTTAATCAGAAACTAAATATAATTTTCAAATTTAATCAGAAAATAATATAATATCTGAAAATATATGGATACAAAAATGTTGTAGAAATAATTTTTTCACAAAGAAAGATGTACTAAATGGAAAAAGGGTACATTGTAATATTTTGAGTATTAGATCAATTATTTTATTTGTGTGCATAAGGGTAATTCTAACACCTTCCTCCACACACACACACATATATATACAAATTGGAAAAATATGTACCAAAATATTTATAGTGGTTTCTAAATGGTGGTAAGATTATTAGTAAGTTTAATTTCCTTTTTTTTGATTATCTGTGTTTTCTAATTTTTCCTAGATGAACATATTACTTATGTAATAAAGAAAAATAAAAGTCACTTTATAATCAGATACTTGAAAGCAACATAAAAAAAGAGAATAATTTAAGATAATGAAGTTTGCCTTCTTGAGAATATCTAAAGAGTCCATATATTAGAGACCTCCTGTACCAAACCCAGAAAAAATAAGTATTTCCCTTTAATTAACACAGTTGAAGGATCTAGTTATATTTCAGTAAATCTAATTATAAAGAGAATACTTGTTATTTGCTAAAATGTAGAACCTTATTGTTATGGTATTAATATATGTGTCCCCTCCAAAATTCATATGTTCGACCTAAGACCTTATGAGACAATATTAAGAGGTGGGGCCATCAAGTAATGTTTAAATCATGAGGATAGAGACTTCATAAATATATAAGAGGACCAGAGACAACTAGATATGCCCTTCTTACCCTTCTACCCTTTCAACCCTAAGAACACAACTTGTCAGCCCTCTCCAGAGAATACAGCAAAAAGTACCAACCTAGAAGTAAAGACCAGGCCCTCATCACACTCCAAACCTGCCAGTGCCTTGATCTTAGACTTCCCA
This sequence comes from Tamias sibiricus, assembly GCA_025594165.1. Classification (NCBI taxonomy): domain Eukaryota; kingdom Metazoa; phylum Chordata; class Mammalia; order Rodentia; family Sciuridae; genus Tamias; species Tamias sibiricus. The sequence goes on along the minus strand of CM046657.1, from coordinate 54,555,743 downwards.
ACTATATTAGTCAGTTTTCCATTGCTGTAACATATACCTGAGATAAATTTATTCATAAGGAGGAAGGGCTTATTTTGGCTTACAGTGTTAGAAATTTCAGTCTGTGACCTATTGTTTCTGTTAGTTTGGACCATGAAAGCATATCATGGCAGGAGAGCACTGGGAAGGAAGCCCAGCACCTCATGGCCAGTGTGTGTGTGTGTGTGTGTGTGTGTGTGTGTGTGTGTGTGTGTGTGTGAGAGAGAGAGAGAGAGAGAGAGAGAGAGAGAGAGAGAGAGAAACCGAGAGAGAAACAGAGAGAGACAGGGAGAGAAGGATAAGGAGAGGAAATAGGAGGAGGAAGAGGGGATACTAGAATCCAAAAATTTATTTTAAGGGCATGCCCCCCAATAACAAAACCTCCACTGGCCCCCACCTTTCAAAACTTCCACCAACTCCCAATAATGCCATGAGCTGGGGTATACAAGGGTCTTTGGGGGCACTTAAACAAACCTTAGCACCAACCTTCAGAACAAAGTAAGTTTATTGATTAAAATTTATGGTCTGTGATATTTTGTTATAGCAGCATGAACAGACTAAGACATTTATAATCATAACACGTTGTTTCCTGTTTCGTTCAAAAGTGCACAAAATCAGTCTATTTCCTCTTCCATATTAGAATTGTTCAAATATCTTATGGAAAAGATCAAATTAATAAATCTTTCTAGGTGAAACTACTCCACTTTCCACACCTATTTCTCAACTGACATGATTTTCAGACCTTTTGTCACTATACTCTGACACGCTCCTGTTTCTAGTTGTCATTCTAAAAATATGTCACAAACAATTATAAACAAGTTCTACATCTTCACTTTCAGCAGGAAAAAAATATACTCAGCAATGCTAAGTGGTTTCTCCCATGTTACACAGGTAGAATTGGAAGAGCTAAAATCTAAATGCAGGTTTTCTGACACCAAATCTAGTTTTCTATTCCATGGGCCTATAAAAAATATCACTCTGAACAGTAAAAGATGTCATTCTAAATCTTCTTGTTCTCTTATATTTCCAGAAAAGAGTTTCATCTACTTTTGAGACAGAAATTGTACTTTGCTATTAATTCTAATCCAAGAAATCCCGAGAAGTATCTATTGTTATATAACAAATCAACCCAAAACAGAGGACTTAAAACATTATTACTTATTTTCCTTAAAGATTTCTGTGGGCAAGAAATTTGGGAACATATCAAGGCTGCCTAGTTTTGTCTCAAGGTTCTTCATAAGGTCCCAGTCAAGTCTGTGGCAGACGTTGGGTCATTTCAAAGTCTTCTTTACTCAGATGTGGTTCTGAGCTGGAATAGCTAATTTTGTGGACATATTCTTCTATTTATATGTGATCTCCCCACATGACCTCTTCTCTCCAATATGTTAGTCTAAAAGCAGCTGGAATGGTGGTTCAGGGCTCCAAAGAGCTGCAAAGGTACATGTCCCAAGGAGAATCAGAAGAAAACTACCATCACTGCTGTAAGCTAGCCCAGGAAACCATACCATGTGTCACTGCATTCTATGAAAGAGTGATTTACCAAGGCTTGCCCATATTCAGGGGGATAGGAGTTACCTTTTTATAGGATGGATTTATAGGTAAATTCTCAAATAGTCACTGTGAGGAACAAATCATGTATAAAACACTTAGTATAGCACCTAGCACTAAATATTCAGTAATTGATAGACAACTGTCATTATCATTAAATTCAAAGGTGCTTTGTCCAGTTAACCTTTATTTCAATTTTCAATTCTGTAAATAATATCATAATAACCACCAGCACTATTCTAGGTTTTTATTCAAATTCATTCATCTAAGTGGAATATAAAATACAAAACTACATTATTCTTTTCATTATCAATACTTATTCCAAACTAATTTCATTAAGATCTGGCTCCTCACAAAGCTCCAGAAACCTTAACATTTGTAATTAGCTCTTTTTTTTTTTTTTTTGAGTACCGGGGATTTATCTCAGGGATACTCAACAACTGAGCCACGTCCCCAGCCCTATTTTGTATTTTATTTAGAGACGGGGTCTCACTGAGTTGCTTAGCACATTGATCTTGCTGAGGCTAGCTTTGAACTCTTGATCCTCCTGCCTCAGCCTCCCAAGCCACTAGGATTATAGGCACCAGGCTTGTAATTATTTTTTTTCTAGAAATGCTATCAATTCCCACTCAATCCTATCTCCATATGGATAATCTCCACTCTATCCAGGAGCAGCTACAATACACTAGGTTTTGATACATCTGGCTTGCCAACCACACCTAGACCAGGAATGTAGATAGACAGCCATACTGCAAGTACAGGAGAGCTTTGGGCTGGGGTTGTAAAAGTTATAAGATAAGATGCCAAGAACTGAGATTTGGAAAGCGTGGGTCAGAAATGGAATTTTGCCTGTTATAATGTTGTTGAAATCCGTATACAGGTAGAAGCCCTTAAAGTTGAGAGAAATGACTAAATGACTAGGAAATAGCCTAAGGAACTGCATGAACCCACCACTCTACTGGTACCCAATTTAACCGTAGGAACAGGATATTATCCTCTCTTATCCTTTAGCAAGGATGGATAGATAGATAGATAGATAGATAGATGAATATATTTAAACATATACATGTACATGTATGAATATGTTTAAATATATTCATTCTTATTGCATTGTATGCTGTCTGTTGTGATTTCCATTTTAATTGTAGACTTTCCAATTATGTCCTCACTGTAGTCCACTTTCCCTAAATGGGTTTTAGGGAAACCCATTTAGGGTTTGTTGAGATGCCCATACTTTTGTCCTTGATTTCTGACAACACCCAATATATATCAAACTTCTATTACATTAGACCCCTACCAAAACCATTCAAGGTAAGCTCTAACACTTTCCTGAAACATGCCATGGTTCCATATGGCAGATATTCTTTCTCACTAAAATGAGTAATAAACCAAATTTGTTTAACTAAAAGTATGTTCTTGGTATTCTTTGGGTAGAGGAAATAAATTAAGGGGATAGAATGTCTATAAAGAAGTTAAAAACAATAATAAAACCAACTAAAAGTTGTTTTGGTTTTGGCTACTCAACCATGTCAGTGAGCAATATTCTCTGGCAAGGCAGATGGAAATTTCAATAGAGTATTCAAGTTACATTACATAATTTACATATATTTAATATATTATATTATGATATTAAATACTATGTACTATATTTTGTGATCCCCTACTTTAAACAGATTTTTTTTATTAAACAAAAACTACCTGCCAACTATACTATAGAAGAGGTCTTACACTACTACGGTATTATCGACTGACTGACAGAGAAGATTTACCTAATCTAATTTCCAGGAACTTCTTGCTAGCAAAGGAAATCCAACTTTTTTAATATGTTGAAGACTAAATTACTAATATTTACAGGTTCTCTCTCAGAGTAAAAAGTATGTTTTTATCTGAAATGATATATTTTAAAGAAAAGCATTGGGTAAAAAAAACTTACATCAACAAAAGTGCTGAATTTTATTCTAATTACAGATGATTCATGACAAAAGTATCTCTTGCTCTAATGATAAAACAAAAATGGATGCCTTTTTCCTTTTAAATATTGCTTGAATATATTAGGTTTACTTATCATTCTCAAAGTTGGCATAAAATTATGTCACTTACCACTATTACTATATGGTTCGATAACAGTAAAATTATTTGTGGATATGTCAGCAAATATATTTGCTGCCAATATTTGCAAAAGTGTCATGACTCCTAAAGTATAAAAGAAAAAGCTGCTGTTTAAAAACATTATCTTAATTCACAGAAAAAATTCAAAAACCCAAAATTTTTCTAACTGACCACATTATTGTGATTTTAATAAACAGAAATCAATATACTAAACAGAGTAAATACAGAAAAAAATTTAAGTCCCCAAATTGTTAAGAGCATAAAAAAGTTACATTGCATTCCAATGCACAAACTCACATAGAAAAATCAGACTTTCAAGATTCAAAAAATCCTTAAGAATTCAGTTGTTCAACTCCATGTAGCCCTTAAATCCTGTGCAAAAGAAGATGTAATAATAAAGTAGTTAACAAAGTATAGGCAATCAAGGCCAGATTTTCCAGTTTAAATTCCAGTTTTTCTGCCCTCCTCCCATGTAAGCTCAGACAAGTTAGTTAACCCCTTTGTCTTAATTTCCTTCTTTGTAAAATAGGAGTAAAGAAACTACCTCAGGGCTGGGGTTATAGCTCAGTGGTAAAGCGCTTGCCTAACTTGTGTGAGGCACTGGGTTCAATCCTTAGCATGGCATAAAAATAAATTAATAAATAAATAAAGGTATTGCGTCCATCTACAACTAAAAAAATTTTTAAAAAGGAAACTACCTCAGAAAATTAAGAGAATTAAATGTATGAGTAAAATTAAAGCAGTGTCTGTTGCATAATAAGTGCTCATTAAATCATGGCAGCAGGGGCTGGGGCTGTGGGGCTGTGGCTCAGCGGCAGAGCGCTTGCCTCGAACGTGCGCGGCCCGGGTTCGATCCTCAGCACCATGTAAACATGAATGCATTGCATTGTGTACAACTAAAGTAAATAAATAAATATTAAAAAAAAAAAATCATGGCAGCAATGGTGTACAGCCCTAACAAGTGACCTTTGGGCCTCCCTGTGAACATGGCCACTCAAAGAGAATTCAGCACCTCCAAAAGCAGGCTGTTCCATTTTTAAAGGGTTGACGAAAACTCCTCTTTATAAAAAATATAAAATCTATTTCAACCTATAGTTCTATTTCATGGAAATATTCATAATGGTAACCCTTTCAATACCAACACATAGCTATTATAGCACTTTTGTGTCTCCCCCCCCCCCCAACCCCTAGGTTACACATCCCAGTTTCCTTCATTTCTTCCTCATAAGACATAGTCCAGCCATTCTGGTCATTCTAATCTGAGTGTGTTCCAATGCATTTCTTTCTTTTATAGAGTGATTGCCTAAACTGAATGTACTCAATATTGTCTGAACAACAAGAACTAAGACACACTATAATTGCCTTAGAGATATCATGTTTTAAAGATCTAAATCCATGAGACAGAATTCAGTATTTTTGAAAGTTGGACCTAAGAACATTAAAGCAGGCAGGCCTAATAGTGAATTCCTCAGCAACTGAAACAGCATTCTATCAAAGCTCAGCTATGAGCTCATTCATGTGCCTACCAACTCAGGCAGTCATTTTCATTTGGACATTCGTAATTACTCAAAACTGCCATATTCTACCTAAACAATACTACCAGGGTAGGCTGAATTGGCTTGAACAATTTTAATCTTGAAACCAGGAAAGTTAGAAGTAGCAAGAGACTTGGTGATTATAATTCAGATCTTCCATTTTTAAGATGAGAAAACTGAAGTCATGAGATATTGAGTGACTTTCCTAGACCACATAGTAAATTAGTGGGAAAGAGAGCACAGGTAACATCCTTTCCTCTAACTTATGCTCCCTCTATGTAACCCCAGGAAAAATATTTCCACTGAAACAAAAAGAATTTTTTTCCTTTTTTACAATTTAAGGTATTGGAGGAAAAGGATTATGCAGAAGTTGGAGATGTTGGACAAGTTCTTACAGAGCAAAGTTTCTATGCATGGGGAGTCTCAGGATCCCATAGAGTTTTTTCTTAAAGGACAGCTACTTACTCTAGTGTCAAGTCAGTTTTCCTCATACCCTTCTCCTTTTGCAGCTATTTTTTTTTTCTTCCTTATTTGAGAGATACCAGTGCACTTATAAGAATAACTGTTGTATAATCAGCAAAGCACGCTTTAAATGAAAGAAACCTCTCAGGGTATATTCTTTATACCTCACAAATCTTATCATTACAAAGTACCAGAGTCCAATTAAGACTTGTCAAATCCTTTTGTTCCTTAGTGGAGATGCTATTCTATGAACAAGGAAGTTCTTCCGTGGCCAAGCTAGACAGATTTTTTTCAAATATCACACACACTAAGCCCTCAGAGTTACTCTGTGAGTTCAACAATCTCATTTCACTGGATCTTGTCCAGTACAATTCCCAATTTTGAGGATTTCACTATAAAAGCCATCAAATTTACTTCTAACATGTCAAATAAATATAATGGCTTCACAAAAAACTCTCCATCATCTAGAAAAAATGTAAATAACATCTCTAGCTCTCTCATTTTATTTTATTTTTTCTCTCATTTGTTTTTAAAACTAGAACAAGAACAAAAAGATAAAAATGATTCCCCAGAGGTGATGGTGCTTATGAAAAAATTATCTATCCACTCACCTTATCTGTACTTGCATTTCCAAGAAAAGGGAAATGCAGATGTCAACAATTTAACACAAAGTAGTAAGAAGTCTAATTCTGCCAACAGGTGCCCCAGTGTCTACAGACTCTACATTTCCCTACCTGAGGGCAACACACAGCCTTGGACTAATGACTCAAGTTATAATCACAAAGCCCATGCTTACTCTCAGGAAAGGAAACAAAAAGACATGAATTTTTATTTTACTTTTTTCTCATATTTTAGAAAGAGCAAAACACTAAGATTCATTCCTTGGCCTATTTTTTTTCATCAAAGAGTAGCAGGAAAGAGAGTTGAACTATAACCTCACAATTACAGAAAGAAAAATAAATAAAATACAATCAAAATACAAATAAAATACATCAGTAAGAGCACAAAAATAAAAGAGGTACCTTTAATAAAAGCACATACCAGGTACAAAATAAATTAATACAACTGAGGAACTAATATTAATTCTGAATTCAAGAGTAAAAATGTTCTCAATTTGTTCATGGATTATATTAGTTTATATTAGCTAGTTCGGTGCTATGCAAAAATTTTTAAAATCCTAAATAAAAATAACTGTCACCTATGTTATTATAATTCTTCATTAAGTCACCTATGTATTATAATTCTTCATTAAGTTTCTAAGTAAATGAATCTATTCTATTTCACCATTATAATCTATTTATGCTTGAATGAGGGCACATTTCCTCTCAGAAGTTTAACAAATTTGAGAATATTGGATTTAATGTACTCTCAATAAACTGGCATGGAAACAATTCAGACGTAAATTATAATGAAAGCAAAAGTTTACAAAATAATTTCCAATCATTTTATTAAATAAGCTTTACCATTTTCTAGGGTGCTAATGAAATATAAAGAAGGTAAATAAAATGCATAAATATTCATTGCTAATTTCAACCTGATTGCAAAATTTTATTAGCAAAGGTTGGTAATTTATACTTTGGATTTGAGAATGTGGTTTACGTAAAGATATATCATTGAACTCAATTTGCATCACCTAGAAAAATAATGCCTAAAGGTCATGGAATGTAGTGACAACAAAATAATAGTTAAAAGGTTAATATCATAAAAAAATAAATATTCCGTTTCAGTGAGAGTTGTATAGGAATAATAGCTAGAAGTTGTTCTTCTTTTAAAAGGTTACATTTCTCTTGGAAAGCAAGGAGAACTTTTTATTGCAGAGGACAATCAAACAGTGGAATAATTTGCATATTAAGGTAATTAAGGCACATTCATTAGAGGTGTTCAAGTAAGATTAAACATGTTTGTGGAAGGAACAGAGTAGGGTCTTTCCTGCTTGATACAGGTGGTTTGAGTCAATAATCAGAGATGACCCTCTCAATCTTATCTCAATGAATGGCGCAAGCAGGATACATTATGTTAAAGTTGCCTTTATGGAAAGCCAACCTCTCCAAATTAAAAAAGGTAGATCTTGGTGGAATGAGACGGATATCATTACCCTAGGTACCTGTATGACTGCACATACGGTGTGATGCTACATTGTGTACAACCAGAAATGTAAAGTTGTGCTGCAATTGTGTACAATGAATCAAACTGCATTCTGCTGTCATATATACCTAATTAAAAATTTTTTTGAAGTTAAAAAAAAAAAAAGGTAGATCTCAATTTGTTCATGGATGCAAACACAATCCTGGCTCCCTCCTCCCAAAGCAATATTCTGCCTATCAGAGTCATCACCATCTTACTACTCCTGATCTAGAAGGACCTTGAGATTCATATCTGTCTCTAAATATGAAAAGCTCAAATTAGCATGTAAATGACTGCATACCACTTAATATATACTTTATTTTCTATGACATTTCTTAGAAGCATTACAAAAATGTGCACATTTCATTATTCAGTTATATTTCATTATAGTGACATACCTAGAAACCAGGCAAGGAATTGCGTGGAGGAATTCTGTAGAAGAAAGTAAACATTAGCCAGACCTACCTGTGGCCTGAAACCATGCTAGTGGAGTTCTGCTTTAATCTGAAAATTATTGGAGTCCTGAGATGGGCTTTCACTGATTAACAATGAACAATTTTGAGAAAGGCTTATCCTAAAAACTGAAATCTACATTTGAATGACATTTTAATCCATCAAGAAAAATAAAAACCAGGGATGGGTAGCACAGTGGTAGAGCACTTGCTAAGCATGTGTGAGGCCCTTGGTTTGGGCCCCAGTGCAGCAAAAGAACCAAAAAAAGGGCAGAAAAAAAAAAAAAACTGAGTAAAATAGTCCTGCTCAAACTGTTCATGCTAGACTAGATTATATAACATTTTCTATTAATAATCAAGTCTTATTTTAAATAATTTTTATAACTCAACTTCTCCTGTGTCCAGAAATGCTATCAACCCCAAGCTATACTTTGGGCACATGAGAATATTTACATATGGTTAGTATACTGGAAAAGTCAAACCACAGGAACAGTACCACTCTGAGATGTATACCAGCAGCATATAGATGAAAGAAATGAAAACAAAATAATTATGAAACATAAAAGTACACATGAAATTGAAAACAATTAGGGAAATATTGGTGCTATGCCACAAAAAAAATAATCCTTGTGAACATGCAGAAATGCTATAAATTATAAGTGAATGTCAGTGATGGAGTTCATTAAGAGATTCATGTTATAGTCAGTGCTCTGCAAACTCCAGTCACTGGATCTCATACAGTCTGAAAGATTAAAATAAAAATAAACATGGCATATCCCATCTCCTTGAAGACATTCTGTATACACAATTTTATTACACTGAAAAAAAGATACTAGGGTCTGATTTTCCTATAACTATAAAATACAAAAGAAATACAAGTTATTGCACAGATGTAGCAAAGTACTGGATTTTTTATATTTTGGCAGGTGCTCAATATGCAGCCCACATAATCACACGTTAATGACTGGAGTGGGTTAATCAGCATGCATACCTGATTCCTTCATGCCCAAGGGGGGAAAGCCAAATATTCCAGAGCATGCTAATGTTTCTACTTTTGATAAAGATTTTAATAATGTACTAGGTAAGGAGGAAAACTTTTCCAAAATGTTTCTTTAGAAAGGTGTATTATATCATTAAGGATAAAGATGAAATAATTCGTCATTCTATTAACATTGAGATACTTCTAAAAAGCATACCAGTAATTCTTTTTTTTATAAAATGTAGGCAGCCAGATTTGAGGAACTTTTTAAAAATTACATGTTTAAAAAAAATAGCAGAAATGAAATAATGTGCATAATCGTGGTATGAAAATTATAAATGTTATTAATGTGTTAACACTAGATAACACCAGTTTTCTATTTCACTGGCTACAGCAAGTTTGCCAAATTGCATGCAATAAAACATGCTTTTATTTTTTAATTCAAATTGTAAACAAATTATTTCTGACATTAAATTTCTGAGATAGATTTAAAAGGTTACAGTTCTGTGTGCTAATAGAGTTTCAAATTTATAGAAAATAGGAAATCCCCCATTGGGCTTCCTAGAGAATGTTGTCTGATGACTCAAGGGCAAGGACAGACATTTTCATTGTTAACAGAAACCTAGGTTTGAAGCTGGGCATGGTGGCACATGCCTGTAATTCCAACCACTTGGGAGTCTGAGGCAGGAGGACCACAAGTTCAAGGCTAGCTTCAGCAATTTTGCAAAGCCCTCAGCAATTTAGTGAGACCCTGTCTCAAAAAAAAAATAAAAAGGTAAAAAGGGATGTGACCCAGTGGTAAAGCACCCCTGGGTTTAATCCCCAGGAGAAAAAAGAAAAACATTAAATTGAATCAATTCCCCAAATCTGAAAATTCGGAGAGTAGCAACTAAATTTCTTAAGAAGTAATTTATGAATGCTTTTTTCCAGTGCTTCATAAACAAATCAAGTACCACAAAAGATATACATAAATCTTACCTAAGGTATTAAGACTGGAAACTAGTTAGGAATAGATGAACTAGTGGCTTTCACTACACTTTCTAAATTACAATCCCTATAAAAGTAAGGAAATTAATTTCATTTGGGTGCTGCCTACCATTTTAAATTACTAAATCAATCCCTTTCTCTCTCTCTCTTCCCCCCCTCTCTCTTCCATACGTGTGTGCCTGTGCATGTGTGTGTGCCTGCATGTGTATGCGTGCATACACACACACACACACACACACACACACACACACACACACACACCACTTATGGAGGTTTATTTAAATTTTTAAATCTTTCAAAAAGTAACATAATCAGAAATCTTCTGAAAGTCTGTCACAACATAAAGCATGGATAAAGCTTTTATCCTCATTAAAAATTCCTGGACTGTGTTATCACACAATGACAGAAATGGTACAAAGTCCACACCAGAAATTTTATGACTCCAAGTGAACTACATAAACCACTCCAGAGCTGATTAGCAACTTCATGAACTGAAAGCAACAGAGGCAGAGTAAAAATTGTTTGCAAGCAAGAAAGCATTATTCCCAATAGTTATTTATTAAATATCTCAGCAGTCCCATTATTATTTTCTTTCAATTACAACAAAGGCCATTATTGGCTCTTTTATTTATATTGGAAAATTAATTTATAGTGGAAAATTCTAGAAACTTAAAAATAATAGGTCTCTAAGAAGTTGGTATATTCTATGACTAAGGGTCCAATATGGTTCCTACTCAAGACTACTAGGTAAAAGCCAGATGTGTGTAATGCCATTTTGTCAGTATAAGCATGCATGTGAGTGCACATGTGCACATGTACATAAGATCTCACTTATAATCTTATTGTCACATATTTCAAAAGAGAGACTGTTGGTACCTTTCCCCCATATCCATGGCCTACCCAGAAGTCAACTGAGAGTGGCATCTTGTACAAAAAGCTTCTGTCTCTTGCTTGGGGCCACATTGTTTGGCCAGGAAACAATGTCTACCTCCTTGTCACCTCTCCTTGATCTCCTGCACCTTACTTCTTGTGCATTTTTTATTAAGTTCCTGCCATGCGTACATTACTTAAACTACTCTCTCTACCCTGCATATGAATTACGTCTTCTTCAGAATCTCTTGGAATTCTTCAATGAATAACCTCCCTAATTATTCACTCCTCTAATTTTCAAACTCTCAGCTCCACTACTATGATGGTTTCCTAACAGGTGTTCCTATTACTGATGTTGTCTCCCACAACTCATTATCTACACAATGGGCAATGTGACTAAAAAAACAAAACAGCCAGGGGCAGTGGAGTGTAATCCCAGTGGCTGGGGAGGCTGAGACAAGGAAGATCATGAATTCAAAGCCAGCCTCAGCAAAAGCGAGGTGCTAAGCAACTCAGTGAGCCCCTGTCTCTAAATAAAATGCAAAATAGGTGTGGGGAGCTGAGGCTGTAACTCAGTGGTAAAACACTTGCCTTGCATGTGTGAGGCACTGGGTTCAATCCTCAGCACCACATAAAAATAAACAAGGATGCTGTGTGTCCATCTACAACTAAAAAAATATTAAAAAAAAAAATAGGGCTGGGGATATGGCTCAGTGGTCTAGTGCCCCTGCGTTCAATCCCTAGTAACAAAAAAATACAACTAACAAATATAAATCATGTTACTCCCCTACTTAAAGTTTTCCAATGGCTTCCTCTTATATTTGAAATAAAGTGCAAACATCTCACTGCAGCCTACAAGACCCCATAATATCTGTCATCTCCTGTCTCCTTGATTTCATCTCATACCCTTCATTCCCTCTCCAGCCACTCTATTGTTTTCTGTTGTTCAAACACACCAATCAAAAGGCTTTTGTACTTATTATACACTCTGGCTGGGCGTCTTTTGCCAAGTCTTTACACAGTTGGCTTCTTGTTATTCCAATTTCAGCTCAGATACCTGTCTTCAAAAAGACCTTGCTTTTCTCGTTGGTTAATTTTTAATCACATTCTTTAATTTTCTTCATAGCACTTGTCATTTTTTGAAATTGTCTCATTCCCTGAACCTTTATAAGTTCCATGAGAGCAGAGATCTTATCTGTATTATTCACAATGCAGTTTCTTATAGCCGGAATTTAATAGGGACTATACTCAAGTAGCTAACAATGCTAATAACATCACTTTAAATTATAACTCTAAAAGCAAAAAAAAATAAATAACTAAAATAAATAAAAGGAGGGATCTAACCCAAACAAGAAAAAAAAAGGAATGATCTAAGTAACACACATCTCAATTAATTCATATGACAAGTGTTATACATAATTTGCACAAAAAAAGTTATGTAATTTGCAAACAAGTTCACTAAAATGTATAGGCTCACCTGTTCTTACTATGCTTACTATTTTAGCAGAAAATCATTATGTCCATCATATGCAGATCACTAAACATTACCACAAAAAAATCTTTCTCCATGCTTATAACATTAAAAAGAATGGTACACTGTACATTTTTCCATGAAAACATTATGTATATTTATTCCTGACTAATGAAAAAAGATATTGATACACTGGTGCCAGATGAAAACAGCAGTGGTTGAACATACAGAAGAGAGTGAATTCTTATGTGTACTAACTTTTCAACCATTGAATGCTGTCACCAATTAAATAGCACATTAAATTTAAACTGAACATTTTGTTGTCCGCAATATAAATAACTGTTGTTAGAATCAAGAGTCTAAAATTTTCATCTCACATTGGTCTTTAAGTTCTTCTCTTTAAAATTTCTGTTCTCCTGCTATGTTTTTTGCCATAATAAATTCTTTTCCTTGACTGTAACTATGTGGTCTTATATTTTGTTGGAGTGCCACCTCAAAATAATCAGAATTTTAACAAGTATTTTTTTCTATCAGGAAGTGGGGATTAGCAGAACTAATTCTTTATCATTACTCCCTTACAGAAAAGCTCCTTGGTGCTCTCAATATTTCAAAGTACCACCCTTCCAGAACCCAGAAAATAAGAAACTTTTAGAGTTTGTTTCTAAATTTTTGAAAATGAGGGCCATTGTTGAAACTAATAACAATAGAAACTAAACAGATTAAAATAAAATTTTTGGTGTTTTTTAGATTTTTCTTTTAAATTTTATTTCTCTACAGCTATTTTATGGGGTTCAATTACAGAAAATAAAAGGCATGATCCATTGAAAAGAACTGCAAGTTTTTTGTCACTTCATAAACACTTTTTTGGACTTCACATTTATTTTAAAGTAGAAAAAGGTAAGATTTTTATTAAAGTTTACATTAGTTATAGTCCTCCCACACCAACACACACATACGCAAACGTGTGCACGCACTAGCTCTTTGTAAGCTTTCAGGTCTGCCAGACACCTAAAGTCCTTCTATTATTTTTCTTTACAATAAAATAAAATTGGTTGGTGATATAATACTTGCAGTATAAGCCATTACAGGTCTGATGCTACAGTTGTTACACATTATTGAATCTATCTAGTGAAAAGGCAGCACAAAGGGAATTTCCAAATGCAGCTGCTATTTCCCATTTGTTAAATCCCTTTATTACACCATATAAGTACACAGCTGGGAAATACTATAGAGTGGGAGTTAAAACAAAATATTTTGGCTTCCAGACATTCAGAATACACAAAGACTTCAGTGGAAAGCAAAGCTTGATATCAAAAGAGAGTGAAAGTTTGAAAACATTTCTAGGAGTATGATTTCTTTTCAAACTAACATATAAAATATTTATAACTTTAAACTATTTTATACAATCATAAATTACATTTGTGCAAATCAGTTGATGTAAATTCAATATAAATACTAATATCTATTTTTTACAAAATAATAGAATGTAAAAGTTTGAGAATAACTCACCAAGCAACTTGGTACTTGCCAAGAAAGAAAATTTTATAAGAAATAATAAATAAAATATTTTCTAGAGAAATAAAATTTGAATGCTATTATTCTGTCCAGTTATTTGTATTTGTCCAGTTATTTCTAGTCCAGTTCTTCATATTTGTCCATGACTATATTTGGCATAAAAGCCAAAACATCTTGAACCTATCTCTTCTCTCCATCCCCTCTTCCTCTATGGTAATCCAAGTCATCTTTCATCTAGATTTCTGAAATAGAAATCCCAATGAGTCTTTCTCCTTTCACTCTTGCTTACTTCTCATCTATTTACCATACCACAGTCAGAATTATCCGTTTGAAATGTTCTTAAATCCTTCAAAGTTTTTTCCATTGCAGTTAGATCAAATCTTGCCTGCATTATGTTATCTCCAAGGTCCTGTTTGATATAAGGCCCTATTTCATCAACAACATCTGATGCTACATTGCATCCTCATTCATTATATTCCATCCAGAAAGATCATCTTTTATTTCCTTAAATTAAATTATATTTTTCTCACCTCAAATACTTCCTTCATGCTGTTCCCTCTGCATTTCTACTCTTTTTTGCACTCTGCCTGGATAGTATCTATTATCATTAGCTCAGAGAGGGTGTTCCTAACCATCTATTCTAAATTAGGTTTGCCCCATTATGTTCTCAGATAACATTCTGTTCTTTTTCTTCATAGCACATATCATCACAATTTTAATTGGGCATATTTACATGTATATTTGTTTAAATTCTATCCCCTGTCCTAGACCCCAAGAGGGGTCACCATGATACAACCAGTACCTAGCTTTCCCACCTAGTAGAAAGAAAATTTGGTACATGAAAGGTGCTCAATAAATATTTGTTGAAATAAAAATAAAACATGGCCCCATTATTTTGCCAATAAGCAGTGGCAGTGACTGGATATCTATCTCATCCATGCTACCTTGGAGATGTAATATGATAAACTTAAGTTCAGTCAAAGAAACAGACTTTAGTCTTGCCTTATTATACCTTCCCCTTTTCCCTACTTAAAGAAAATAAATCTTCTAGTAGATCTAATTTTACAATGTTGATTGCCTTCCAAAATAAAATTAGTCAAGAAATGTTTCATTTATCTTCCAATCCCATACTTCTCACCTACTTCTCCTGGCTGTGTCTGCAAAATCATCTCAAAAAAAAAAAAAAAAAAAAAAGAAAAGAAAAAAGAAAAATGTCTGCCTTCATAAGTTATTGAATTAAGTCCCTGAGACAGTAAGCATATAGCAAGAATTAAAATATGTGTTCTTAGTAGTAAAGGTAGTTTAAATAGTACCTTATTTTTTATTAAGGAAGAAAAATTTCATCATTGAACACTTAAAATATTTTTCATTAACTTAACTTTCAAAAGTTAAGAAATGAAAAACAGGATTTAAAACTTCTAGTCTAATAAAATACATTAAGTTTTTGGTTTCTTCTGGATGCTAAAACAAATAGAATATTTTTGCTTTATACTAGATAATTAATTTCACTTATGATTTCTGTTTTGATGGTTAGAGATGGAGGTCAACATAGGAAAGTTGGCTATAGTACACTGCATATATATGATGTGTTGCTTCTACTTTTAGAAAAAAAAATGCAGTCTGATTGAACAATACTGAGGAGCTTTACTTTTCCTTTAATATATAGGGATATAAGTGAGAAAAGCTTCACTATAAATCAAGAATGACCATTAAAAATGATAAACACCTGCTTTTCTTTACTGAAGACATAGTCACCATTTAATCTCATTCACATAGATATATTTGCTTAATTAAATTTTTAAATATTAACACATGGCCACACTTTTTCCTTGATCATATCAATTCTAATATTACCAAGTTCATCATCTTAAATTCAGGGATTCGGAGAATAAGATAAACAAACCATACCCCATAAAAAATATCAAATATCTTTTAACAAGTTGACCTAATAATTGGACATAAACTAAATCACAAAACAGTTTCCAAGTTTTCCCAGTTGCTAGTATAATAGTAATATATGTCTGGTTATTGTTTCATGACATGAACACAAATAACTCTAAAGCCATATATTTTGAGCTTTCCCTAAAACAACCTACATAAAATGAGGACATAGTATAAGACCCACTTAGTAGCAGTAACCAGGTTTTAAAGCTCACCATTCTTTGCTGAGATGACAGAACGCTGTCCCAGTCAGCATCTTGTTGAATGGTATTGACAAGTGTTGGTAGCTCCTCAGAATGAGGTTTGTTGTGCATTATGGGGTGCAGAGGCAGATGGGAGGCCACATGTTGATCACTGCCCTCTTCTTTTTCCCTTGAGGTCAAATCCTGGGTCATTGCTTCCTCTCCATCAGCTGCACAGGCAAATGGAGAGGTGGCTTGCTTGGAAGACATTCTTCTATAGAAGAAGGAAAATGCCATGAATTCAAAAGGATTTTCAACTAAAAAAGAATGAACTGTTCCTAGTATTTGACTAATTCAGAAGAAATAGGGTTCTTTAATTTTAGAGTTAAAGTCTACTCCAAACCACTGACAAAGAAAACTTTTGACTTATATGTCCCACTTTCCCTCTTTTGTTTTAACTCTGCAAACCTCTTCCCAGTAATTTCTGCATATTTCCTTTTTATCCAATCCATAAATGAAATTCTTATGGAATATGCCTTCACAATGTACAGTACATATGTGTATATTTTTTTCCTCCCACTTTTCCCTACTACAAGCTTTTTGAGAGTAATTAGGTTGATGGCTAGCAGTGAAAAGAATGAATGAATGGAATGACAAATGAGCTGGTTTACAGGAAGATTTGAGAGCAAAAGCATCCAATTTCTCCCATGGCTTATGTAAGAACAAAAGAAGTCTATGTACAAAAGTATAATCAAAACAAATAATCCATGATGAAGTCCTAAGCAAATCTGGTCCTTACTTTTTAGTTTACACCTTGCATTGTGAGTACCAGACCTAACACTACTTTACATGGTGCTGATCAGAAGCTTTCTAAAGACCTTGAAGATCTGTTGATTGTTGTTATCTTGTAAGTGACTTACTGATTGAGTGGCTTATAATATTAGACTGGTCTTTAGGCAGTTTTGTAGCATTTGAATTATGTATCTGAAATAAATACACCTCTGTTTTATGTTAGAAGAAAGTACATATAAGATTCAAAGCATTTCCTGTGAAAATAGTAAAATGCCTACAATGCAAATTATTTTAAAACCTCCAAAAATAATATTGAATATCCATTTGTGTATCCACAAATAAACATTGATTGATTATACTCTGTATGACATAATCTCCATTCTGTGTTTTCATATGCAATCAGATAATCATGGCCATTAACAGAAGTTCAAGACTTTTAGATTATCACTTTATGAAAATGATTTTCTTAGCAAAATGGGTAGTAATAACCACCAAAAGTTTTTAACTCAAGAAACCATTTTTTTCTAAAACTTTATGTTGTTCTTGGTTTATTGTATCTCTAGCTCTAAAACTGCTGTGTAATGAAAGGAATGAAATCTCCACCTTAATTGCTCTTTAACATTAATTGATTTCATACCATTTTTTTAAAAATGCACAAATCAGTTAACATAGGAAACCACATGAGCATTTTTCAAATTAGCAAATCATTAACTTGCTAGTACTGTTTCTACAGACAAATAAATACTGATTAAAGGGTCTAGAAATCTGAGATTAACAGTTAAATTTACAAATCTGTCACATGCTTTCATGAATATTGCAGTGAAGGAAATATCAAGTGCAAAGAAAAATAATTAAGTTAATTCCAATTTAAACAGTAGTTTTTATGTAGCAGCCCATGTTTCACATAGGATTTAACAGCTAATGCTAAATTTCTCACAATTAATGAGGGGGCTCAGATTTAGTATCCTAGAGTGAAAAAAATTAATATAAGATCAGCTAATCTAATTATGCACAGTTCTAAATAAAAGTATTACAGGCTTTTGAAGTGCTTTGAAACATATTAAAATGCTGATACCTACTTATAATAATCAGTCTGCAAATAATAAAATTTCATCTATTAGACTTGATACTAGGAACAAAAATGGGGGAAGAATGCAGAAGAATGCCTATATTTTGTTTGAAGGTAAAGACATTAATGTTTTAAAGAATGCTATATCAAAGAACCAGATGAGTACATGCTTAAGCAATTTCTATCAGTACCAACAAATGGACACACACAGAAAATGATAACCAAAGGATGTTTCTTAATATACAAAAATTACTATATGGCTTACTTTATTGGCCCCATAAACACTATAGTAAAAACAGGCAAATGATAACTGTTCTCTAAGTTTATCAAGAGCTTGCCACAAACAAGAGTGTTTTCACAGTTCAGATAATGACAGCTGATAATGTAATTATTCACATTAAAAACAAAAGAATGAATTTACTGCTGCTTTTTAAAACAGTTAAATACAATTGAAAGTCATAATCCAAAACTCAGAGTAACTTTAGCTCCCCCAATAAACATCCTCTTATTATAAAGAGAATTGGCTCCTTCCAATAGCAATATCTGTGATTGTTGCTTTGGCATAAATTAATCATGACACAAAACCCAAAATGAAAATAGTCTCTTAAGAATAATTTCAACTATAAACTGCACCAGTGAACAATAGCCCACAATCCTAATTAAACACAACCGTGCAGCTGTAAAAATAGCCTAAATCTGTCCAAAGCTATGAGTTGAGTTTAAAGGCTGGTTTGTTAGAGTGTTTTCTTAAGGAAGGCTGGGTCCTCAGTCTTAATCAGCCAATAAATTATTTCCTGCAATTACATTAAATAGAAAATTATCTTCAAATGGGGAGTGTTAATTGAAAATCAAAATTCAGAGGGAAGTTTAGAAATTACACGCTGAATACAATTAGTGAGGAAAGGCTTCACCTCTCCTTCATCAACAGTCTTCTGGTGATTCCTCCAGTGACCATCCAGGAAAGCTACCTATTTATAGCATCACACAATTTGTCTTTTATTTTGCACCTACAAATACAAATGTATATCAAGGTTACAAATAAAAGACAGGCTGCCAAAAAAAAAAAAAAAAGTCATATTAAATCTGACTGTTCATCCTCAGTTCACACCATTTTAAGGGGAAAAGGAGAAGGGGGAGGAAGAACAACAATGGTTAACAACCAAGGGAAGCATACTGAACTTTGAAGTCCCTCCTTTTAGCAAAGGAATTAATGTGTTTTGTCCCAAGAAGACCTTTCCAAATTTTATTTAATTTCATGTGTTTTACTTTATTGCAATTCTGAAATATGCTGTTAACAGAGAAAGATTTTTGTTCTTTTGGAAGGTATTTCTGTTTGATAAAATTGTTGGGCTTTTTTCAGGTTTGTTTTTATTTTTGGTTTTGATGTTGTGGCATTTTGTTTCTGATGGTTGTTTTGTTTGCTTTTTTAAGTAAATGTGCACAGATTATTTTTAATACATAGTTTATTTAAATAAACCTTAGATTTGCTGATTATTAGGTTCAATTTACTGATTTTGTACACAATTGTTTCTTTTATAATCCCTTCATTTATTGATTATATCCTCATTCATTTTCTTTCTTTAGCTTTCCCTACTTAAACACTTTACTAGACCCACTAAACTGTATTCTAGAAATTGCAATGACACTTGACTTTTGGTAATACCTTTACTACAACCTCTGTATTATAGCTACTCTCCAATAAAAACTCACAAATCAAATACACCTTGTTAATCAATGTATTAAACATCATGTGGAATTCTTATACTTATTTTAATGTTCATATCAGTAATTTTCCATTACAAAATCTTTCACCTCCCCTCCAATGTTTTAGAATAGCACCTTTGCCTAGTTGCTACCATATACAACTAATAAGCAAAAGAAAATAAAAATCCATCCATGTGCAAATGGTCAATTTCTATGCGACTTTACTTTGTTTTATTTTTTGCACTATTATAACTTAAAAATCATTCAAATGAATTGTTTTTTTTAATTTGTATTAAAAAAAATCTTCCTAGTTATACCCCCTGAAAACAGGGGTTTATAATGGAAGTGCTGACACAACCCTAACTAAAGCAGCGCAAATGTTGCCGCTATAATACACAAAATCAAGTTCTATTATTCTAAACTATCCTCGCTCATGGGATTTTTCTTTACTGTGCTCCCAGCCAAACTGCTGAAGCATGAAAAATTTAAATGCAATCAAATGCGCCCAATTCTACTTTACTAGAACAAGTGTCTACAGTGGTACAATCTTAAAAGGAGATGCAACAGATTTGTTTGGTGTTTTTTTTAACTGTTTATTTATAATACAGTGCATTGGAGATAAAATAAAAGAGGAAATTACACTCACATGGTACCAGTGTATTGACTACACAGAGTACATTATAATCAGAGAGAAAAACTACATTGTCAACTTATCACATTGGTTAAACAAAATGGTTTTCTGGGGCATAGCTATTATCAAGTAAAATCTCCAAAGAGAATTAAATATCTTTGGGACATATAAAACTGAATTCCCATCATATGTTCCCCAATTTTGAAATGTCTCTGCCCAACAGATCAAGTGAATTCCAGGCCACTGGGAAGAACTTCAGGCTTAGGACATTGGAGAATGAGATTGTTGGAGATAAAACCTCCAATAATTGATAGTGGGAAGTCAGTAGGAATGCTTCTAAAAAGGTGATAATTATTCTAACCAAAACCTCCAGTATAAAATCTGAATGTTTAGCCATTACAAACTGACTCAGACAGTAAACTTACTTTCTTTCGTAAATAAGAAATTAAAATTAGTTGGCCCAAGATGTTATAAAATCATTAGGATATCAAATACCTATACATTAAGTCCTCTATTTCAGAAAATTATATTACCTAGAACCTTTCTGATATGATATCATTATTTTTTTAAAAAGTTTTTTTTAAAAGTTAGGATTATTTTAAAATAAATTTAAACTTTTAAATATTTTTGTAAGGCATGTCACTCAAAATTACATTTTTAAAAATTATTGCTTGGAAAGAAACCATCTCTCAAAACTATGATTTGGGACTGTCCAAAAGAGCCATTGAATTCACTAAACCTCATTTATTTTTAAAACATTTTTATTACTTTTATGAGTATTATCAAATGGCCTTCACTTTTTAGTTGTGTTACATTTATTCAAAAGATTCCTGTTTTTTAACATAAAGCAACATTTTAATAGTTGGTTTACTTACAGAAAAAATAAAAAGTTCAGGCCAACATTCACATTTATTTTTGCAGCTCAGCCCTAGGCTACCAAGGGTAGACTTATTTCAGTCAGATAATTCACTGTTAATTTAATGTTGCACTTGATCTGATTCTGAGAAATAAACAACAAATTTTCCAAAAATATAACACAGTACCTCTCATTTTAAGGAGCATGAGTAACAGATATGTTCAGCTGCCAAAGTGCACAATACCCAGGAACCTTTACAAAGGATGCCAGTCCACCCAGCCTAGGGCAAAGAATGATTTTAAAATCCTCTTCCTGTACCACTAATTCCCACGTTTAGGGATCTTGGGAAGGAGATACAAGGAGAACTCTGATTCTAGACATCAAAATGAAGACATTCCTTTTCAAACCTCACCTGCTTTATTCTTGTAAAGCCCAAGGGCTGTTAATGATTCTTTGTATTGTTTTTACACAGCACTAATACCTCCTCTTCTCCATTCTGTCCCCAAACACCCCTGGGCTTTTGCCAGGTTTTTCTTTTCCATCTGTTTAATAAGCAATTGAGAAAATGCAGGGGAAAGTAGGTAACTGCTTTCAGAGCTCCTTGGAAAGTTGTAAGCTTATTTTCTAGAGTTTGTAGCAGCTCTTTCAGAACGTATATGGTAGCACACAAAGACAATACCTACTAGGGAAAAACTCAGTGACTTAACTGTCAAATCAACAGAGATGAGGCAAATCAAATACACTTGAAGCTCTTGAAGAATGTCTATAAAGGGGCTTATCTGAGTGGGTTGGACTTTACTAAGGCTTCTGAATTTTCACACCCAAACTCCAGAATTGTCTCCGAAAGCCCTCTGAGGTTCTCACAAAACAAGGACTACCTGGAACAGATTCTTCTCAAGTCATCAAAGTTTGTATTTCTGGAGTTTATATTTAGCTGACAATATTGCTGTCACTTTATATAGCTTAAGACTGTTCTTTGGACTAGAGCTCATATGTCTTGGAATGCTTTGACTCATGAATTGTTTCTCCTGATAATGTTACATCACGTAACCATCTCTGTCTAATTGGTTAGTATCCGCTAGAAGAGACAGACAAGCAGCGTAAGGAATGGCTTGCTGACTGACTGCCTATGGAAAACCTATAATTATTACATTTGTCCCTGAGTATCCAGTTTCTTCCTGGGATCAAAACAACTTGACTTCATGTAACCTCTATCCTTTTTCTTGATTGCAATACTATTGAGTTTTCTGACAGTTTATCTACCAGTAGCTGGTTTGGGGTTTTTGCTTTGGAAAGCCAGAACCAGAGTATAAATAAAATCAGTGGCTTAACAATAAGAGTAAAACCAAACAATCGCTACTATAAATACATACAAATTTGTAGGATTTTAATCGGCTCAATGACTTTATATCTAACTGAAAGAACTCTATGTTACTTGGGTAAAAGAAAGTTATCTAAAATAATTGCATAATTAATTTACTCTTCACTTTGAATCTTCTATTCATATGTAATGAGAATCATAATTTTTAAAGTGAATAACAGACGTGGCTTTGTCAGTCTAAAAACAATCCACTAATATGGAAGCCCAATTATAGGATATCTTATCTAATGATTAATAAAAAAACCATAAATCAGAATAATAACTTCTCAAGAGAAAGCAAGGGAAGCTGTCACTGAATATTTTTCAATTCTTACCTCTATTTTCTTCTTTGTTTAATATTGCTGGGGGGCGGGAGATGAGAAAAATGAAAACTGATACTATAGAGGCTGTTTCAAAATATAAAAGTTCACACATGGTAAGACTGAACAAAATTATGAAAAAAGCTAATATCTGAGGTTCTCCTTAAGCCACATAAAGATTTCTAGCATTTCCCCTCTTTCATGTAATTAAATAAGAGATAAATTTCAGGTTCCTATCAAAGAAGGACAAGAAGAAGAAGAGCAAGAAGGAGGGACAGCAAAAGGAAGGAGGAGGGGAGAAAGAAAAGGGGAGGAGGGAAACAACCAAGGCTTTGCAGTTCATTTTCAGTTTGTCTACTTAATGAAAACCTCATTGTACAGCCCTGAAAACCATTTCCAGCAGGCAAAGTATTTCTGATTCAGCAGAGGTTACACAAGCATCAAAGCAGTTAAATATAGGTGCCAAGCCGCATTGCCAGGAGCTCTTAGTACTGTGAGTTAGTGTTACCTGACAGCTTAGTGAATATAAAATTACTTGTTTCTCCAATTGAAGACAATCAAATTGTCACCTTCCATTGTAATAATGCACAACTAGTGATCAGCAAAGTGCAAACATAATTACCATGAAGAAAACAAAAAATCAAATCTAAATATCTCTACAGAGTAAACACATCTATCTGGCTTCCCCAAAAAAGGAATGCATTTTAATACTGAATGTTATGATGCAATCTTTATGTTATTTAACAATAAAACTTATTAGTCTTACATCAAATAAAAATGAAAAACAAGAAAGACCAATTCATGAAAAATAAATATAAATATTAGAGCACTACAACTTTCCAGACATACTACAAAGGCCTCAAAATTATATACTGCCACATAGACCTATAATGCTGTGCATATTAGCAGCATGTCCATCATAAAAATCTTGCTTCCAGACACTTCTTTCTAGCTTAGAATCCTTTCTTGAGGTTGAAAAGGACAGGTAGAATCCAACTTCAAAAGATTTTTTTTGTCTCCATTTTTCCTTGAGAGAAAAGAAATTATGCTGTATCTTTGTTTTCTAAAGTGGCCTCTATTCACCTCACAAAGTCGATCTACTATCTCTATCCAAATTTATAAAAATAATGAATGATAGGATACATAACCACAACTATTTCTGAAACATTCAGTATCTGTAAGTCTTGCCCAAATTTTGTAACCAAATTGGCTCATTATCATAGTGATCTCAGTAACCCAAAGCTGGGTTAGTAGCAAAGCACTGAAAATTTGACATGGTTTTCCCATACTCTAATGGTTGTCCCATTCTCCCAGATTCCTAATGTCCAGATAAAAACAAATACCATTGATATCACTATTCTCCCAACAAAATGCATCTTAAAAACTCTCATAGAAAGATAATTTTATGTTTAACTCAAAATTTTAAATGTTCAGATTTATATCAATCCTTCAAATACGGCCCAAACTCCCATTCTCAAAGTACTCCCCACTTAAAGGATTTTTTTTCTTTCATCAATCATGTCCCTCTTTTCATCTTCTTCTTCTTATATAACTAATGCCTAGTATTCCATTTTACCTGATACTGCTATTCTAAATAATGCCATATATAAACATCTAACCCCAACTAGACTAATTTGGGAGGAGAGAATGAAGCAGTGTACCAGGATGAAAGCAGAATGAATTAGAGACCATCATCCACAGATAGAATTCCCTTAGCTTGAATCTGAGAATACAAAATTCAGGCACTGACAATCTAATCTCATTCTTTAGAAGGATTGCTTTCATCCTACATAAATATGAATTGGGTATTCAAATTTGCATTGCATTCCTCCCTCTCCATTCCTCCATTTTATTAGGGAAGGGAAACAATAAGAAGGAGAAAAAGGAGAAGGAGAAGGAGAAGGAGGAGGAAATGAACACTTTGGGCAGACTTGGTGGCTAAACCCCGATGCCCATCAATAGATGAATGGATAGGGAAACTTTGGTATATATACACAATGGAACACTACTCAGGACTAAAAGAGAATAAAATCATGGCATTTGCAGGTAAATGGATGGAGTTGGAGAAAATAATGCTAAGTGAAGTTAGCCAATCCCAAAAAACCAAAGGTCGAATGATTTCTTTGCTATGATGATATTGAATTATAATGGCAAGGTAGAGGGAATGAGAGGAATGAAGGAATGTTAAATAGAACAAAGGGGATGGAGGGGAGGGGGCAAGGGGATAGGTATAATGGCAGAATGAGTGGGACATCAATCAATACACTAAGTGCATGTATAAAAACTCAAATGGTGTGAAAATACTTTGTGTAAAACCAGTGACTTGAAAAAACTGTGCTCTTTATATGTAATATGAAATGAATTGCACTCTGCAAGCATGTATAACAAATTAGAATAAATAAATAATAAAAAAAAGAATAGGAAGAAATAGGAGAAAGGGAAATTCAATCCCTCATTGCAAGTTATATTGTGATTTGAGATCAATTTCACATCATTTAAGTGTTTGGATATGAAAAATAGATTGGTTTAGGAAAATGTCTTTTTCCATAATCTTATAAATTTCAAGAAATATAAACTTTTCCCCCAAGAGACCCTACTTATAAGCTTATACAATAAAAACTTCCCAGCAAAGGGAATGCAATCAGTATCTTTTGAACTTCAGTGGTGAGTAATTTAAGCCCTGAAATTATACTCCTACAGAGTATTTATTACAATATAGTAATAACAAAGAGTATCAACAAGAGGAAGAAAGGGAACCTCTTATCAAAGAAAGTCTTTGATAGACCCTGAAAGACCCTGGGAATAAGTGCTGGTGATGATTTTATCATAAGCTATGGTAAATGGAAGAAAGAGAATCATTTAAAGATTGTGTCTGATTTAAAAAAAAAAAAAAAGTTTATTCTACATGATCCTTGACGGCAGGGATCATCTCTGTCTTATTCATTACAGGATTATCCAGTGCCCGGCACAACACTTAGTAAACAATATTGGGAAGAAAGAGGGAGGGAAAAGCAGAGAGGGAGAGATGAATAATATTAATATTTTTAATTAAAGTGCATAGATAATCACAGAAAATACCACTCACACATCAATGCTGCTAACCTAAACATTATTCTTTATCTATACTCCTTTTATCAAACATCTCATTACATGACATCTAAATCATATAATCATTTTATCTATGTCCTCAACACTGAGCTCTCTCATTTTCCTGAAACACAACAGTCCTCAAAAATGACTGAAGGCATTTATACCAAGGCATCCTTTGCAATGTCATATGAAACAAACTTAAAACTACATTCATTATTGGTTTTTCTCAACACCTTTACTCATTCATTCACACCCAGTACAGTATTATTCTCACAATCATCCAGCTTCAAAACACGAACACTACACCCTTCTCTTTTTCATCCTTACTCCTCATTGCCAGCCTATCATTAAGCTCCATCAGTTCCTCCTTAATAGTTTCTCAGGCTCATCCTTCTTACCATACTCATACTCAATCTTAGTACAGGGCTTTATTACACCTCATACCTAAACTACTACAGAAGATTCTAAATCAGTTTATCTCAACTCAATATCTCCGCTCCAAATCCATCCTGGAAGTAGAAATTCCCTTCATCAAAGCACTCTCCTAGTCAAAACCCTTCCGTGGCTCTCCCCTGATGAAAGAATGAAGTCCAAACTCCTGACCCCTGACATTCAAAGCCCTCCATCCAGATCCAACTAATCTTTCCAAATTTGCCTTGTAGTAGCCTACACTCTAACCTTCTACTCTAACTATACTGATATACTCAAACTTTACTTATTGTTGCTTCTCAGCCTTTGTTCTTCCTTTCTTCCACCATTTCCTCACCTTCCTTTCTTATCACTAGCCTCTCTATCACTGAATTTCTTCCACTATTTCTTCACCTTCCTTTCTTTTTTTTTTTTTAATTTTTTTGGTTGTAGATGAACACACAATATCTTCATTTATATTTATGTGGTGCTGAGGATCAAACCCAGTGCCTCACACATGTGAGGCAAGTGCTTTACCACTGAGCTACAGCCCCAGCCCTCACCTTCCTTTCTTATCACTAGCTAACCACCTGGGATTATTCTACATAACTATGATTCATCCTTTTTCTAATCTTATTTAGGTAGTATTCTGAGAAATTATTTTTATATAACATACTCAATACTCAATGCTAATACACGAAATAATCTTTTAAAGTGTATGATGTCATTTTAATTTTTAAGTAATCCCAGCCAGATTATAAACTTTTCAAGGAACAAAACAAAACTCTATACTTCTCTGTATTCCCACAGTAGCTAGCACAATGTTTTGTGCAAAGAAAACACTCAGTAAATATTGTCCAGTTATTTAAACATTATTAAATGAGTAAGCAGAAATAAATTAAGGGTATTACACTTAACCAGAAAAAGAATACCCATGAAAGGGAATTTAAAGTAAAGCTTCTAGACCTCTGTGAATAGTTTTCAAGGAGTGTCTCCTCTTCCCACATTCCCTGGCCCATTAAATTCATTCATATTTTAAATGTAGTACATTTTAAAAATTTTTAAAAATCATCAATAAATACTGTCAGAAACATTAAAAATATGGACAGCTGAACAGATGGATAGATGAATGGATGGATGAATGTGGGTGAACTGGTTGGAAAGATACATAGTTTTTTCTAGATGCTTAGAAAGTACCAGTCAAGCACTGCTACACTCAAAGCAACTCTAGGAATTAGATACTGTCATTATCCCTGTTTACTGATAAAGGAAACTAAGGGGAAAAACTGTTTATTAAAAAAAAAAAAAAAACTAAAGTTGCCTAAGGTCCTAACTAATAAATACAGAAGGCAGAATTTGAATTCCAGTGGTTTAACCCTAGAGCAGATGGTATTAGACTCAAATACTTCTGAAATCTAAACTAAGTAAATTATTAGCTATTTTTAATTAACATCTGAATCATTCTTTATACTTCTTGTAAATTTTATTCTGAATATTCAAGTTATATATTCTTAGATACTCATTCTTTCAGAACTTAGTCAAATAACTTGTTATCTTTAATTTTTCCTTTATTTCCACTATAATAGTTGGAGATATTTAATTATCAGGTAACAACCTGAGAAAGGAAGGAGAGAGAGAGAAAAGAAAATGGATCAGGTAATACTCTAACCAACTCATATGACCCATTCTAGGCAATCTGACAGCAAAATTGGTTGAGGAAGTTGTTAAAGCTACTAACACTTAAGGCTTGGAGGTTCACTATGGTTTTTATACAGTGAAATTTTTTGTTGTGTGTTAAATATAGATGTATTCTCCAGCATGCTTTTTTTCTTTTTCTGGTTAGCGTAGATGATCAACATTTAACTATATTCCTTAAATAGAAAATGGTGAAATAAAACAAGCATGGCACTGTCCATTCATTTCAAGGCCCAGAGAACTATGAGATCCAAATTCCACCTTCCAGCTCTGGCAAGAGAAGCCATATCAGATGCATCAGACACAACTGGAGCTGCTTTGCTACAAAAGTAGGTGTTAAGGACAGCCTTGAGGGAAAACAATATAAGTAACTTAAACAATATGTATTTAACCCATTATCCATCTAGAGTTTGTTTCAGGGAATGCAGAGGAATTTATATATGCTCTTAAAATCTACCATATGACATTGCATACACCCTAACTTCAGGAGAAATAAATAGAAAAGCCTCATGTACAAGGACATGAATTTTTATAAATTGTAATTGTTTATAAAAACCGAAGAAAGGTTTTTGCCACCAACCCAAATTTCCATACACACACACACACACACACACCAAGCAGTTTTATGTAGGGAATAACTAAAGTTTTGCTATCTTGACTTTTTTTCCATGCTACTTCCACCACTCCCTCCCTTCCTTATAGCTATTTGCTTTAAATTTCTCACTTGCATTTGCTGGTAGCATATTATCATAAACAGCTCCAGGAGAATATGAGAATCCAATTGTTTCCATGAATCATTGCACAGAATTGTTTCAGTTATCATTATAAAAGACAAGTATGACTACCCACTGTCTTGCATACTAAAAGATTCTTTACCAAGTATCTATTTGCACACCTATCAAACTACAGAATGTCTAGTTTTCCTAAGCTATGGTGTTTGTTATGAGAAAAAAATCTGCATTATTTATCCACTGGTATTCTTCTTCTCATATAAGTACCCCTTCACAATTTCCCAAAATTGAATAAGAGTCTTCTAAAAAATGTACATAGTTATTATGCCTAATCTATTATCTATTTAGATTTTTTCAAATAAAAATTTTTATTTGCATCGACTGTGCCTTGAGCTGGAAAACTGCTACTAATCTTGTAACAGAATTTAATGCCAGAAAGAAAAGTGTGGTGTGGTAGAACAGTTTGGAGTAGGGGTTTAAATATCAGTCCACTCATTTACTAAGTCTATGAACTTGAGAAGTTACTTAACTTATTGAACCTCCACGTCCCTATCCATAATATTAGAGACAATGCATCTACCTTGAAGAGTTGCTGCAAATATTAAAGTATGTATGTTTAAGTACCCAGTATTTGGTAGGCATGTAGCAAATGTCTTTAATGAAAAACATGAAACTCTTTTAAATAAAACCTCACATAAAAATAATTTAACACAAACAAAAGCAAATAAAAATACTTCAAGAAAAAAATTCTGAATTTTTACAAATCACAAATGTCCATGGAATAGAAGTTTTTCAATTCCAATAGACCTGTGATCCAATGCTTAGTGGACCAATGATTAGAAGCATGCCAAACAGGATAAAACCAAAAGATAAAAATATGTATGGTGGGCTGGGATTGTGGCTCAGCGGCAGAGCGCTCGCCTAGCACGTGCGCGGCCCAGGTTCGATCCTCAGCACCACGTAAACATAAATGCATTGCACTGTGTACAACTAAAGCAAATAAATAAATATTTTAAAAAATATGTATGGTACTATTTCTAAAAAGAGATAGAGATGAGAGGGAATCACTCTTCACACAGGAAAGACCAGAACATACAGCATCTGCTGATGAGAATTGTGTTTCAAAGGATAACAGAGTCCTGGACTCTAGATATCCTTCCAGACCTCCTGTTATTAACCTCGTCCCTTGATTT